>OW203731.1:20660200-20735200 GCA_934045075.1 Yponomeuta sedellus | reverse complement strand
AGGGTGACGTACGTAATTCCTCCCCTCTCAGATCAGCAACTGTTTCTGAGTCTTGAGATGATGAAATATTGCTGAGGGTAGTTTCTGGGTTCCAGATGTTCCAGGTGTTGCATATGTAGGTACGTCAACCTTGGCAGTGGCTTCGTCCGCTCTGCGTTGTAGCTTGTAGCGGTGTACAGCCCATATCATAGCCAGTGCGAGTGCACCGGATAGCGTAGCATAGAACGGGATCGTCGTGTGGTATAAGTATCGAGATGACGCTGGTTCTATGCTAATTTTTGGCTGTAGCATTACTCGTTGCTGGATATCGTGTAGTCCTCTCAGGTTGATAGAGTTCAGCTTCAGGTGGAGTGATTCAGCATCTTGATTTTCAGGGTTGAAGAAGACTTCAGTTATCTTGAGCGGTCGTCCTATAACTTGATCGTTAGTGTTAGTAATGGTGAACTCCGGTGTGTGCAGGAAACAGTTGACAGGTAAGGTCACCAGATAGCTGCCTTGTAGTACGTTATAGTCTTCACGGCCGCATACGGTGTGGATTCTAGTTACATTGGGGAAAGCTAAGACATAGTGTTTCTCGTCCAACTCCTCCATTGACACTTTGGTTAGTGTCACTGATGTCAGTTTGCAGGTTTTCTCGAGAGACTGGTTCAGGATGAGATTCTGGATGCAGTCTGGTTGATGTCGCAGGTGATGATCAGCCTTCTCTCCGCAGAGGTACCAGTCGTTGTGCTTAGGGCATTCTGCCTCTATGTACACGTAACCCTTCCTATTGGTTGCAATCAAAGGATAAGGTGGGATAAGGGCCTGCATGAATTTATTAGGAGCTATAGACAGCTTATAGAGGTCATAGCTATCTACATCAAAAATAGGGAATTTAAAGACTATCACTATTTGATTGCCTGAGTAGTAGTAACCTGGCTTTATTAGGTCATAGTACTCTCTAAGCTCTAAATCTAACACATGATCTCTACCATAGATTTTAACTAGCCTATTTAACATATTACCTAGTACTCTAAAATTAATCATTGAATGATGCGTGCTTGATGCACGTATAAAAGCTAGCATATTTTCTAATCTAATTAACTCAGCAAATACGTCATCGACGTTTTCGGTTATAATAGCCAGATATTGGGCGAATTTAGCATGTTGTATAAGGTTAGCATCTTTGAAAATATCCGAATTTAAGATTAAATGCAAGGTGTCATTAATTTTTATTTGATTTTCCACTAGTTTATGAATTATACTAGTATGCTGGTCCATCAAATCTTTACTGATAGAGATGTGATTATTGAACTCATTTACGATCTTATTTTCATCACTCTTTAGGGTCCTTAGGGCATCATCATATCTAGTGGCATCTGAGTAGTCTAGGTTACCAGTTATGCTTTTAATTAAAGAGCCTAGACCGTTGATGAGACCTCTCCTTACACGATTGGGCCGTAACGTCTCTAAGTGTTCCAGTACTTTAGCTAACTTAGCGTTAAGGTAATCTACTTGAAGCTCGTATATAAGATAGGTATCATTGCTTAACTTATTCTTGTAATCTAATAATTGACCTTGTATCGATGTTATTTGTTCGCTAATGTCGCTAAGTTGTATGTGTTGTATAAATGAGTGGTAATGTAATGTAAGACGTGTAGCGCCAAGTCGAAAGGGTAGCAATCCGGGACCATTATCAAGGCTCTCGAGTCTTATCTCCGGATTGGTCTGCTGGGCCGCTATCGAATGAGCAATCAGGACCAGTACCACCCTGTAACAATTGGGCACTCTTAGGGACACGTTTTAACCTACTCTTTGCTACGGGCCCACGTTTCCTAGATGTATAGATATGAATGGGTAAGTCTGCAAGAACCTTGTCTTGAGAGTAACGTGGTGCTAATTTCTGACGACTAGCTAGGGGCAAGAACCTTGTCTTGAGAGTAACGTGGTGCTAATTTCTGACGACTAGCTAGGGGGTTATTAACGAATACACGTTGCCCTGGCTGGTATTCAGCTTCCGGCTCGCGGGTCTTATTCCGGTTCTCAATGATGTTTGTGCGATTGGCAAGAGAGGATTCGTTAATAGTGTCGTATACGATTTTCATTTGTTCACGGTGGTTCATTATATATTGCTGTAGCAGTTGCTTAGTAAGGTCCAAATCAAAAGGGTCCCTTGGGTCAAAATGACCGGTGATGACGTCATAGGGTCTACATTTCGTGAAGCTATGTATTGAACTATTGTAGGCCAGAATTGCATAAGGCACTAAGTTAATAACATCGTCCTTGTGACGTAGTTTCAAGAGACGGAGGTGTTCTAATAGGGTAGAGTGGAATCTCTCTACGATACCGTTTTCGTTTGGGGTATGAGGTAACGTTCTATGGTAAATAATTTTATGGAGGGTTGTAAATTCGCTAAACAGCTGGTTTGTGAATTCGGTTCCGTTGTCCGTGACTATAGTAAGGGGTAAACCATGGTGAGTACAAAAATTCAACAGGGCTTGTAATACACTGATAGCAGTTCCGTCACGAAGGTGATAAGCTTGAGCGTATTTCGAGAATACGTCCACTATGGTGAGGTACTTTTCATTCTGCACAGTAAGCAAATCCATGTGTACGATTTCGAATGGCTTGGTTGCTGGGGGGACGATATTGAATTGTTGTTTAATGGGATTACGATCGTATTTCGCCTGACCGCATGTCGTACAGCTGTTAATAAATTTAGTAATCTCTTCTCTCATTTTAGGCCAATAATAACGACGGGAGAGAGCAAGGTAGCACTCGTTGATGCCGCGATGGTTCGTTTTTCCATCGTGGTAGTGCTTTATAATCTCTTGCTGTCTAAGGTATTCCTTGACATTTTCTACTTCGGTTTTAGCTAAAACTAAGTTCATGCCTGAAGATTTAAACTGTTCTTGAATTATGGGGATGATTTTATACATAGCCAGAGGGGGGTTGATCAGCAGGGCTGTTTTAACTTTAGGGTTGACAAATTCTTTTATGACGTGGACTACGTCATGCTCTAGGTTGGATTCTGACACTTGCACTACTGTTCTAGTGTGGGTGTCAAACGGCTTTGTTACGGTGGGACGTTTTTTTATGTCTCCGACTAAGGTAATGCAAATTTGCCTATGAAACTTGTTTAAGGGCTCTTCTACAATGGGCACCTCTAATATAGGGTTCTCTCTACTTGTGTGAGCTGATGCTGTGCAAGAGTTGTGAACAGATGGGGGTGTCTCAGAGGGGTTCGCTAACAACGAGCTGAGCTCTTCTATGATGGTATCAAGTTCCTCGTTGTGGATCTCTACTCTGGAAAGGGCATCGGCATTGGTATTACTAGATCCTTTTTTATAGATGACAGAGAAGTCAAACTCACTCAGCTTCAGCTTCCATCTGGTTAGCCTCGAGTTTGGCTCCTTAAGACTCATAACCCATTGAAGTGGTTTATGGTCCGTTAGGATTTTGAACTTTCGGCCATACAAGTAGGGCCTAAAGTACTTTGTCGCCCATACAATAGCGAGTAATTCTTTTTCGATCGTACTATAGTTCTGCTCGCTATCGTTTAGTGTGCGAGATGCATAACAGACTGGCTTATCGCTGCCTACAGGGCCTTGCGATAATACAGCGCCTATAGCGATATTCGATGCGTCAGTTGTTAGCAAGAAGTCCTTTGTAAAATCAGGGTACTGTAAGATCGGATCGTTGGTTAAGAGGGTCTTACATTTTTCAAAACACTCGATGTACTCAGCGTTAAGGGTTACTTTCCTACCTTTTTTCAGGCACTGTGTCAGGGGCTTGGTTAAGCGTGCAAAGTCGGGGATGAATTTTCTATAGTAGCCTATAAGGCCTAAAAACTGTTTAATTTCTTTGGGGGTTCTCGGAATGGGGTACTTTTCTATGGCGGAAATTTTGTCAGGGTTTGGTTTAATGCCTTCCCTAGTGATAACATGACCTAGGTACGCAGTTTCTAATTTCAGGAATTCGGACTTGTCCATCTGAATCTTGAAATTAGACTCTCGTAGTCTCTTAAATACTTTTTCTAGGTTAATGATGTGTTCCTGAAGGGATGTACTGAACACTATTATATCGTCAAGATAGACCAGACAGATGACATTCTGTAGGCCTTGGAGAACGTTGTCCATTACGCGTTGGAAGGTGGACGGGGAGTTCTTTAAACCCATGGGCATACGTAAAAATTCGTAATGCCCGTTCTCTACATTAAATGCCGTCTTTGGAATGTCAGTAGGGTCCATTTCTACTTGGTAGAACCCGCTGGCAAGATCCAAGGTGGTAAAGTACTGACAGTTGCCAAGCTTGTCTAATACGTCACTTATGTTTGGAATTGGGTACTTGTCGTCATAAGTTTTCTCATTAACCTTCCGAAAATCTACGACTAAGCGCCATTTTGTTTTTCCAGAGGCATCTGCTTTTTTCGGCACCACCCAGATTGGTGAGCTCCAAGCCGACTCAGATGGCTGTATGATACCCTGGTCTAACATCTTCCCTATTTGATTTTTAACTTCGTCCCTATGGACGTAGGGGTAGCGGTAGCTCTTTGTATAGACTGGCAATTCGTCCGTAGTGCGAATACGATGTTTTATTTTATTCGTGAATGTTAAGTTCTCGCCTTCGATGTAGAATACATCGGCGTATTTTTGGCATAAGGCCTCTAAGTTAGCCTTTTCTTCCGCATTTAGGTGATCTGTGCGCAAGCGAGATAACACTTCGTTAGAGCGCGCGGACGGATGCTCGGGACGTGTGCACTCGATAGTGTACGTCTCCGCTAGGACGGCACGGTCCATTGAGAATATTAGGTCGTTTGAGGTGGGGTTCGATATCTCTACAAAACCTCGGCTGTTAGTGACGGTTGTGAGACATTCGTTGATGACGCAATTTGACATAATCTGCTCACTAATAAAAGCATCGCCATCATGTACGTTAACAGGAATTCTAACCAATTTAGAGGAATTGGCGGGAATCACGTCCTCGTAAAGGTTGACGTTACGCGAGTTGTACATGTGGATGGGATTGGTGGAAAATTGCGTTATCAGCTGCTTATCTTTAAGATCGATTTTGGCCTCCCATTCCTCTAAAAGGTCGAGTCCTATTAGGCCATCAAAGTACTCATGAAACTTGTATATAAAGAGCTTTATAGTTTCAGAGTCTCGGAATTCGTCGAAGCACGGCACGGTTATTGAATAGTTATTACGTGACGTTGCATGGACGTTGGTTACTTCGAAGGGGTCAAAATTTAGGGGTAAGTGAGCGTAAAATCTGTCTACAGCCTCCGGACTGATAAAAGATTGGTTCGCTCCCGTATCTATCAGTAGTCTCAAAGGTGGATTAGAGATCTGTATGAAAGGGAGTTGTCTTTGGGTCTGTAGGTTTAGTTCTATTTTAACTTGTCTGATTTCGTACGCTTCGGAAAATCCTGCTGTTCTTCAGCGGTGCTGGAGGACGGAGTGGGCTCTTCATAAGGAAGGATGGTACACTCGCCAGATGATTCATACACTTCGCTATCTACGTAATAGGGTGTTTCGACGGTGTCTGAATAGCAATAACCGTCAGAGTCAACATAATATGGATAGTACTCGGGGCACTGATAATAATTGCCATACTCAGCACATTCGTTCATATTCATTTCTCGCGTCTTGAAATAGTTGGAAGGTGGGGGGTTACCATGGACGCGCCAATCACGACCGGTAGGTGGTAAAGGCTTAGCTTGAAAATTGCTAACGCCGCTCATCGGCTTCGGGCCTTGAAATGAATTTCTTGGCTGGACACGGAAATTATTTTGATGGGGGTTGTAATTAGGTGGCGGCGCACGGAACATCTGCTGTGTGCGCGTGGGCATATTCACTGGTCTTAGAGAATGATTATGCTGGAAGTTAGGTTTCCAGGCTTGCTGTGGGGGTTGCCAAATGGGCACAGGTGGTGGCATTTGTGCAGGTGAGTTGAATGGTTTGATAAAAGGCATGGCAGGAGCCATGGCAGTGACCTTGGGTAAGAGTGGTCTTTTATCTGTGACTGACTCATTACGATTTTGCAGATAAATCACATTCAGCTCCTCTTGTACAAATTCGAGCGCCTTCTCGACACTATCAGGTCGCATACAGCGTACGCGTGAACCTAAGGGTTCCTTTAGACCGCGTACATACGCTTGCATAGTAAGCCTTTTGTACAGCGTGCGTTTGGCCTCGATGGTGGTTTGTACAGTCTCATGTAGGGTTACAATTGTCATTATGGTACTGAATAAATTGACGCAACGATCATAGAATTCTTGCGGGGTGTTTTGGCCTTGTGTGGCTAGCATGAGGTCGTTATAAAGAGCGGTCTCGTCTCTTTGGTCTGAGAAATTGTTAACTAAAGCACTTCTTATGTCAATCCAATTTTCTGGTATGCCATTAGAGTTTATGATACGCGCGGCTTGCCCAGTGATCTTATTAAGAATGCCATTTACTAGGCAAAGCTGGCTCAGTGCGTTTTCAGTGGCATATTCAGCTACAATTTGGTTACACAGGTTAATGAACCTTGGCAAGATGTGAGGATTGCCGTCAAATTCGGGTACCAGGCGTAAGGCCTTGAATATGGTATCTACGTCTGCCATTTTTGGGGTATTGGGGCTCTTAAAGGTATCGAAACCTTCAAGGGTCTCAACTGTGCTATCTAAATCTACACTTATCTCTCTATTACTATCTAAATCTAATCTACGGGCTATTCTAGATTGAGCAGGCCCCGTAGGGGTAGTATTCTTAGGGTAGAAAATTTTGGAAATTTAAGGGAAAACTAGGATAACTTGAAAGCAACACAGGAATGATTCAAGTGCACTTACATATATTTCATCTTGGTCCTTCTGGGGTCGATTTCTTGATTTTCCTCCGGGCCAGGTCTCCAGGTTCGATGATTGTCAGGATACTCGGTGTCCGAAGATGTAGCGATCAGCGGTGTTCGATATTAGAATCCCTAGCTAATCCTCGAAACGCCTCGAGTATCCTACCGGCTGCGCCAATTACGAAGGCCGTCGCCGGAGGATCCAAAAAAAACCAAAATGATTTTTATAAAATATAATTAAAAATTAATATTACATTAAATTATAACCTAAGCGACGTCTAGTTAGCACGATGCTAAATTAGGAAGTCCCTGCTTAAAAACTAGGTAAAACTGGCGTGAGTTACACGAGGCGCCGACTCAGCGTTTCTGTGGGAAAGCGGTGGCGCAATCGCGGTATAGCAACCCGACGTCAGCGGTTCGCTTGAGGGTGACGTACGTAATTAACAAACAAACAAACAAACAAACAGTGAGTGAGTGAGTGAGTGAGTGAGTGAGTGAGTGAGTGAGTGAGTGAGTGAGTGAGTGAGTGAGTGAGTGAGTGAGTGAGTGAGTGAGTGAGTGAGTGAGTGAGTGAGTGAGTGAGTGAGTGAGTGAGTGAGTGAGTGAGTGAGTGAGTGAGTGAGTGAGTGAGTGAGTGAGTGAGTGAGTGAGTGAGTGAGTGAGTGAGTGAGTGAGCGAGCGAGCGAGTGAGTGAGCGAGTGAGCGAGCGAGCGAGCGAGTTGCGAGCGAGCGAACGAACGAACGAACGAACGAACCAACGAACCAACGAACGAACGAATGAATGAATGAATAAATAAAATTCTGAGCGTACCTGCCTGATTTTCGAAATATCGATAAAAGTGAAGTTTTTTTAAAATGTCTTAATGACTCGGGATGTTCATACATAGTAATACGAGTATGTTAAACGGGTCTAATCGTGATTATTTATTAGCTAAAACTCGATAATTGCGATTAGAAAGAACTTAACCACTTGAAATTCGACCCTTGTTTGTCCCCACTGCTGGGGCACGGGTCTCTTCCTGCATCGCAGGAAGGTTAGGCCATACTTCACCATGGGGGCCAAGTCCGGGTTGGTGGAGGATTGTAAGACAGTGGCGGGCCTTACTTACAGATGTTATCAAGCCGCTAAGGCCTATGACATGACTTAACGACTGCAATCACATGACGGCCCGCACCAATGGCTTAACGTGCCTTGCGAAGCACGGAAGCGCTCGGAAAAATTGCAGCTAGCGGTAGTCACAGGATGATCACCCATCCAGCACCTGTGATTGATTCCAATCACTCGGTTCCACTAAACCACGAGCGCTTCGTATTTTAAGTAACTTGAATAATGTTTGTAAGTTGCTGCTCTGTTGATTTCTCGTCACTCGCAGTCACTCGCTCACTTAGTATACTATAACGTAAATTAATTATTTTTGTAACTTAAAACTTTAATTTACTGTCACTCTGTTAAAAACCTATTTAGAGGCTAAAAAATTCCACCCAAAAAATCCTTAGCACGAGTTAGTGCACAAAAAAGAATATAATATATTTTTTTTAAAATAACCTTTACATTTTTGGTTGCACAAATTTCGCTAAACTGCAGTGCAGTTTGTTGGCGTTGCGCTCTTATAGCTTAAGGCTTAATTTAATTATTTTACAGCTACCTATTCTTAGTAATGTAAGTACCTATTTATTTTCTTACACGAGAATAAGTTCCTATACATAACTGTTTTAAAATAACATAATTATTATTATCATATATTGGCGAAACGAGCCTTGAACATAGTATTACAGTCACTCGTTTAAGTAGTACATTCATAATATTAGTAGGATAGCTCCGAAACAAACTGTCATCATTCCATCAAATGTGGGACAAGGTACCGACAGACTGCATCGCGACAGCTGTGGAGAAAACCGCTAATTATTTACCAATTACTCCATCATCGCATCCTCCGATTAGGCTGTCACTTTAACCCGTCGTGTAAACCTAGATATTAAACCTACTGGCCATCTGCTGACCTCACTTGAAGCCTTAATAGGTATCTAAGACTGTCATTATTTGTTCATTGGGCTGGCACAAACTTTAGACAAAATTCTTTCTTTATCAGAGCTATAAGATCTTTCAACGACCTTTGTATTGAAAATGAAGACATTGATTTGTTCACTGGTTGTATTACCGTTATTCGCAAAGTGTTAACGTCTAAGTTCTGTGACTCGGTTGAGGCTTCATTACTGAAATAACCCATTAAAATGGTGTGCCACCTTCTTTCTTCTATTTTTGGATGTACCTAATTACTGAGCCCGACGTTTCGTGTATTGTTTTTCTTTCACCTGTGCTTATTGCCCAAATTATGGCTATCTGTGAAAACTTTTTGTTGGCTTTCTGTTGCTATGAATGTAATCTATTGTGTTAGTTATAATCTGTTAGTTTTCCAAATAAAATAATAAATAAACTAAGTAATAATAAGTGTAAGAAACTTGGCTCGTCTATATCGGTATCTTCTATATCGCTCGTCTATATACATGTTTTATGCAAGGTGTAACCACATCCGAATACATCCAAAAATGGGAGCTTCCAATCCTAATAATAACTGTAGGATAGACATAATGCCGGCTCCGTTTTAAATTATTTTTTTATTTTCTAAGAGAGAGAGAGAGTAGGGGCTTAATTACAACGCGTGCCCACCGCGGATTGGCAATTTAATATGTTTTAGGTTATTTATTTACTATTCGGTAACGTAAGCAATGTGTACCTGGCTTCGTCGTCAGGCTCTACTAGTCCACTGCTGGACATAGCCCTCCCCTAAAGAGCGTTACGTTGTGCTATCATAGGGGGTAATGCCCATAATCCCCACGCTGGGCATGCGGGTTGTGGAGTTTGCCGCAGTTTGGTGGAATTGTACTGCAGGGGGCGCTGCCGCTACCCCCCGGTATGTGTCCCTTAGTCGCCTTTTACGACACCCGCGGGAATAATTGGGTTGGTGCTATTTTCTAGGCCGACACCACACAGAACCTGGCTTATTTACAGTAAATAAATAAGCCAGGTTCACATTGTTAAAAAGTGACAAGAGTGCGTTAGGACTGTTGTGTGTGTGAACCGTAGTTTTATTAATCGGTTTTTAGTAATGTGGACCAGGCCTAATCTTTTACTCATACTAGTTTATTTATTTACTAACTTATGTTAAGTTTTTTCTAAGGTTATATTAGCAATTCCATTTGCTAACGGCAAAGGAAAACATTGAAAGGAAACCTGATTGTCTGAGTTCATCAAATACCTAGGCGCTTGAAATTGCCAATCCGCGGTGGGAACGGGTGGCAATTAAGCCCATCCTCTCTCTCTGAAGAAGGCCTGTGCCCTCCAGTGGGACGTTTATAGGCATACATAAAGAAAAACAAAATCGGAAGATATGTCGAGGGATTTTGAGGTTAACAGTTTTATGTAGCAACTGCTAAGAAAGTGAGTCTACGGTTAGAGTTCGTCGATTGACAATAGGCTGTTGAAAAACCTATTTAGAGGCTAAAAATTCCACCCATGCTCGAACCCGCGACCTCTGGCTAACCGTGCCAGCGCTCTCCCAAGCTAACAGGCAAGTAGAGGTCGCGGGTTCGAGTCCCGGCATGGGTGGAATTTTTAGCCTCTAAATAGGTTTTTTAATTTTTCCTTAGCACGGGTTAGTGCAACAAATAGAATATAATCAATAGGGTGTTGGTCAAGTCTCGCATAGGTCGTCAGCTTAACCCGCTAGGGTAAGAGCACCGCAGATACCGGTTGCACTGGTCGGCAGATGTTCCGTAGACGTCGGCCTTGCGAACCTTTCGTGGGAATGTGGTGTGACGTGGGCGGTGGACGGGGGACAGAAATGGGTGCGCTGACTCATGAGCTCTGAGCTAATCTCCCACCAGTAAGGCTGGGCGCGTGCTGAGACGCAGGCGACGCAGCACAGCGCAGCACAGTTCAGTACAGGGCAGGGCGGTTGAGGCAGGCATGCTGCGACGCAACTATTCGCTCCATTCCTTGGCAATTCCCACCCATAATAACTCTTTCAATGTCTTTTTTGTATAGTGTGGATGATTTGTATCATACGAACAACGTTCACAGCGAACAAATTAATTTAAATGTTCTGTCATTGCAACAAAATTGTTACTAAACACACCTCGACGTGTACGCGTAGCGCAGAAATCTGTGCCGGCACCGCAGCGTACGTAGCTCATTGACGTTCCATGATTTACAAAATCTGCGCTGCCTTGCGCTGCGCTGTGCTGTGTCGCCTGCGCCTCAGCATGCGCCCAGCCCAAGGAGACCACGCTAGTCGCGCGTCTTGTATGTCACAAGTCGCGAGTTTTCAGTACATTAATCGTCGAAGACTGAAATTTTACCGAATCGCGTGATGCGCTCGTGGCCCAGGCGAACCGAGTGACTGGAATCAATCACTTGGGTTAAGCAACAACAGGCGCGGTCAGGTGCAGGATGTGTACCCGTCCCGTGACTACCGCTAGTGGCATTTTTTCCGAGCGTTACCGTGCTTCGCAAGGCACGTTAAGCCGTTGGTGCCGGCAAGTAATAGAAGTCATTAAGTTAGGTCAAGTAACGCCTGACAGTAAGGCTCGCCACTGTCTTACAAGCCTCCACCAACCCGGACTTGGCCCCCGTGGTGGAGTATGGCCTAACCTTTCTGCGATGCAGGAAGAGACCCGTGCCCCAGCAGTGGGGACATACAAGGGTTGATATCGAAAACACGTGACTCGCGCTATCTTACCACTCATGCTGTCCGAGTAAAACGATGGCGATGGCCATTCTGACATTTAGGCGCTAAAATGACAGAATTTAACTATTAACTTTCTGAGTCCGTTCTCTCTGAGACGAAGGAGAAGGGAGTAATTTGGTTGGAGATACCATTCCTAACCAACAACAGAGATAAATGGCAAGCCCTTATGGCAGCCCCTGACTCCACGGAGGAGTAAAGGGACTAAAGAAGACGAAGAAGTACCTACCTACCTCCTTAGTCCTGACCTTATAATACCGGCTGACATGAATTAATCGAAGGACTATGCGCCTCATGGAGATTTTTATGCAGTGTTTTTAAGCATTTCTATGCTCGTGACTAAAAAGTCCTTCACGGGATACTCACCAAGTAGCGTTTTAAATAAATTGCTTGACCTCCTCAGTCAACGGTTTGCTATAGTTATTTTCAGGGCCAGGACATGAGGTTGAAATGCCTAGACAATGTATGCAGTAAACTTTATTTAATACTAGCTGTGCAGATATTGAAAACTAGTGTTTATTGATAAAATTATAAAAATGCAACTTGCCCTAACGGACTCTTGTACAAGAAGAAAGAAAAAGTAGGCAGTATTGCCATAACAAAAAATATGTAGAAAACCACAAAATTATTGCCATATGACATGTAATAACTAACGTAACGTTATATAAAAATAAAGTTAGTTATTTAAACTATATGTTTATTTGTCTTAAACACTAGCCTATGTTTTTGGACAGCCTAAATCTTGGGAACGAAAGTTTCTTTCAGTATTAAAGTTACTGATGAGGATAGGGGTGGTTCTGAAAAATCTTAATTTGGCTTACCAAATTCAGGGGCGGCGACGGCGATGGAAACAACGGGAGCTTGACTCACCGTGTGACGCACATTAAATTGTTTATTAGCACTAATTCCCTAAGAACGGCCGTTCGATATTAGATAAAGCTATTTTTTTGTAATTTTTAAGCGTGATAAAATATATATAGTTTTGTGCACGGTCAGTAAGAAGAAGAAAACGAGAATAATTTGACAAGCGAGACGTAGACAGATTAATAATAAGAAAAAATTAAAATAAGGTACATAATATGCAACCTCTGGCGTTAACAGTTACTGATATTTTACTGGCGTACTTTATCCTTTTATAGATAGGTATACTGACTGGCAACTCTCAGGATGTTAGTTTATTTAAGGAAACTTCCTTTGACAAATCTCTACTGCTTCGTCGTTATGAGGGAACGTATTATCGGCCATAGTTACCGACATACATTTGAGTCAAACATAACACCCTCCTTTTGGGCTCCACCGCAGTTAAGTTAAACCGCCACCACAGGCCAGTAAACCGAACGCGATTATAAAAATAACAATAAGTTCATTTGGCTCACCAATAATTCAAGTCACGGTCTCCTAAGCGCCCCGCAAAAACGCCTAGCAACCCGCGTATTGTAATTGTAATAAAGAAAATGAATTAACTTACGGAATTACGGCTCATATAATCCAGAGTTTAACGCCTAACCGCCAGACGCCCGGGAGCGTCGCAGGATTATAGACTTTCTCGACTTCGCCTCTGTTTGCTACCAAGACTAATTTGTTTAATTAGCTAAATCAAATTTTGCTTTCCAGTTGAGGTTACACCAGGCGGCGTTCACGATATCTGTGACGATGTTATAGGAAGAACGAGACGAGATACACTCTTTACATATTTATTTAGTGTAGACTCTTGGGACCAAAGCAGATTATATTCTTTTTAATGCACTAACCCGTGCTAAGGACAATTTAAAAAAAAAACTGCTTTGCTGCCTGTACGTAATACAGATAGTATTGTAAAGAGGTTCGAAATTTCACTGATGCCGGTGAGTCGCCCATTAGCTCAGTTAGGAGAGCGTTGGCACGGTTAGCCAGAGGTCGCGGGACCGAGTCCCGGTATGGGTGGAATTTTTAGCCTCTAAATAGGTTTTTACCAAAGCAGATTGCCGGGTGGTAGCTGATTCGGCTAAGCTGAAGGAGGATATGTATCATGTTAATTGTCTTTCTATGAGCTCGGATGTACTCGTAACTCAAAGTGCCTCCGGTTTTAGTTTGGGAAATTAGAAGTGTGGTTCTCTAACTTTAGATTAGATTAGAACCCTTTATTGTACACACTAGAAAACAAATTACATAATAAGGCTTACATATCTAACTATTGCCGTATACAATTGGCGGTCTTATCGCTAAAAGCGATCTCTTCTAGACAACTTTACCTGCCCCAGCAAACGTTTGGTTAGCCATATTAATTAGCCTACGAACAATTCACAAACCCAACAAATACACCTAAAAACTTCTTGAAAATCGCCGAAGACGAAGCCGTTTCGGAGGAGTTCAATAACAAACACTGCGGCGCGACATTTTCATATACATTAGATTTCATAGTTTCTTAAAAACATGTCTCAACATGTTTCACAATCTGTTGATAGCGATACCAAAGTTTGACGACCTCTGAGGTGCAGCGGTAGGGCATCTGCTTACCATGCAAGAGGTCCCGGGTTCGATCCCCGGCTGGAGACAAAAAAAACCCCACGTCTTGGATGTTTACATGTTTGTGATGTCTGGTACCCACGACACAGGGTATCCTAGTATAAAGCCAGAAGCAATGTATGTGCCAGTATGTAAATGTTACGTAAATGTTATTTTTAATGTTAGTTGTTTAAAGGACTGGCATTGCAGTATCGTTTCATTTCAATTGTTTGCACAAATGCACCTTTCCGCTTCCAGGAACAGCGCATCTTTAACAACCTTTCTCCTCGCGTCACAAAGGCGCGACACAAAAACCAATATTATTCTCGGCGAGCCATTCAAATTTGCGAAACTGGTTCATTCTGGATGCTTTTGTGGCGCCGAACGGTGACCAGCGCTCTTTGTCCGGGATTCTCTTCGCTCGTAATAAATCAGTCGAGTTACCTTTTCACGGCTCCGCAGGTGTCCCGAGGGTCTAGCACGCACTCGGTACTTAGGTCGACTCGGGAGTTTTTTCTTAATCACTACAGTTCAAGCATTTAGATTCGAGAATCTTGTGTACTGAATTGAGAAAGGTATGTTGCGTTGGTTTGGACATGTGGAACGGTTAAAGGAAGCAAGGTTGACGAAACAAATATAATACAGCGAACGTAGGCGGAAGAGCCGGTAAGGAACGTCCCAGGCGGACATACTTCGACCTAATAGGTGATGGATGTATTAGCAAAGGCGAAGATAACACTCGAGCTGACTTTTTGATTGTAACAGTCAAGTCAGCTGAAATTTTGTTCATTTGAATGCGTTCGTGTGGGCTTTAAAATTTCGTTTATTTTGTACGAATCGGGTCGTACAGGTTCGTACCGGGTCGTAGCGAATAGAAAAATGACACGTAGTAGTCGTGCTAAACGGTCGGCGGTCCTCCCCAGACGGTATTGTAGAGACTTTCATTCACCTGCGATTCGCCCTGCCTTCCCAAGGGCTGTCTTGTCTGCTTGGCCCTAACCTACCTCATCTTGTTACGTATTTGTCAAACATTTACGTTACTGTTGGTGTTTGTTACTTAGTTCACCGACGGCCTCGGTGGCGCAGCGGTTTGGCACGCTGACTGTAAAACCGAAACCGGTTCGATCCCCGGCCGGGTTAAACTAGGAAACGAACTTTTCTAGTTTGTCTCGGGTCTTGGATGTTATCTATGTACCTATTTATTGTATTAAATCTATCGTTGAGTTAGTCATTTAGTTCTACTTAGTATAGGGCTAACGAGGTCTGTGTAATATGTCCGAATATTTATTATTAGTTTAAGACCGAAACAAAATTAACGTAACTTCAATCCATAATATCTACCGGTGGATGTCATGTTATTTTAATATTGGATATTTCACCCTGAACGTGGCAAGTGGCAAACCAGGGCCTACCGTGTGTCCGACTGTATGCGTGCGTGCATGTGTGTTTGTCTATGTGTGTGAGGGTGTGTGTGTGTGTGTGTGTGTGTGTGTGAGGGTGTGTGCGCGTGTGTATAAGTGTGTGCGTGTGTGTGAGTGTTTGACTCTAATCGTGAGATACGGCATAATTGTGAAGGATTAGCCCCAGGATATTAGTTATTGCGAGGCTTAACCTTTGGCCAACGTTAACCCTCGTAATAACTAATAACGAGCCCTCGGGTCTCCTGAGGCCCAGAGTCTCTTATATGTTGTCCTTCGAAATCTGTATTTTAAAGTACAATCCAAATATAACACTAAACATACCTCATTAAAAATAAGACCTGTCGACAAAAACAAAATACTTTTTTGAACTAAAACTGTGTGAGACGAGCAACCGACGACGCGAGCTCAGATTAAGCTCTGCGAATCGGAGCGAAACCTGGTCGGACTCTTCCGATATAACAACACCCGTCAGTAGATCCGGACTAAAAGTCTACAACAAAATACTTACTCAAGAGAACTACTCTCCTTTTCATAATCTATCTCATCGGCAGGTCTGCGATGGTCAGTTAGGAGGAAAAGTTTCAGGGCCAGTAAAGGGTCGGTCTTCGCGCCTGACAAATTGCGTTAGGGCAAAGTTTGGGTCACAGATGCTTCCAGCCGCTTATGCTCCGAAGTAATAGATCTACATCACACTTGCAAGGGTTCTTGGTGTAGAATTAATAAAAAAAATGTATAGTACTTCAATACTGTGGTTTAATTTCAATGATCGTCAACAAACTTCTATCAAAAGCAAGATAAAAGATAATTTAACAAGTGATTGATATCAACCCTTTGTACGTCTTCACTATTGCGGTCTCTTCCTGCATCGCAGGAAGGTTAGGCCATACTCCACCATGGGGGCCAAGGCCGAGGATTGTAAGACAGTGGCGGGCCTTAGTGTCAGAAGTTATCAAGAAGAACAACACATTTTATATTGATGCTGTCAATCGTGATTCGTCCAAAGGTGAAGGAGTAAGAAGAAATCCAAAAGGAATCCAGAATGGGTGACGTAACATTCAATTTAAAAATGATAGGACAGACAGATATTAAGAGGCAACCATGCTATGGTACGTTGCCTAAATTTGCTAAAAAAAACCCAAGTCTAATAATTAGGCCGTGTCAGAGACGACGCGAGCTCGTTCTCTACCCAGTTGAAGGATATTTGTACATTTTAATGCATGGCTGAGTGAATTTAATTTAACTTTTGAATAGCTACTGCAAGCTAGACAGACGACTGAGGTACAATTAAAATCTTTAGTCTCTGGGTTCTCGTCTAGCAAACATAGCGTGTGCAGTATTATAACTTCCTTGAGACACAGCGGTCAAATCATGTAGTACGTCCGGTAATTCAGCTACGGATAACCAGTCCTAACCCAAACACCCGAGTCCGTTGCTCTCCTACCGGCTCCGTATATTCCTGCGTAACACGCAACTCACCCTAGCCCATCCCCTTTGTAAGGGGCCGCTCATTGATTTATAAAACATAGAATCGCCGTCTGGAGACGCAGATGCAATTTGGCAACGGTACGTATCTTAGTGTGTCATTGAAAAGAAGACCTGAAAAGCAGAAATATGTCAACGTGGCATTTTCCGTTCATTAGCATAGTTTCTGTCCCCAGGTGGAGATTATGCCTCTTAATAACTTAAGTCTGGATTCCGACCAGATTTCGACCAGATTTTGCTTGACTTGAGCAGCTTTGACGGTTACGAAGTAAACATTTTGTATTTTTGAACTAAAACTTTCGTAAGCACAACACATTGTAGACTTTTAGTCTCACACTACGCTTGCCCGTAGTGTGAGACAAGCAACCGACGACGCGAGCTCCGTCTCTGCTCACCATGATTAAGCTCTGCGAATCGGAGCGAAACCTGGTCGGACTTTTCCGATATAACAACACCCGTAAGTAAATCCGGACTAAAAGTCTACAACATTTTGTATTTATAGTAGATCAAAGACTAGTGTCAATATACCCTTTTTTTGTTACCCAGGAGAAAACCCAATTACGGGTACCACCGGCTCGGGGGAGCACAGTGGTTATGTCGGACTCCCCGCCCTGAAAAGGGCGGTATACCGACTAAAACTCCTGGGGTGTTCCTCCGCACCGCAAAGGACGCTCTTCGTTTGGAACGTTACTGCCAGCTTCAGTGATGTACTGAGGCTTTTTAGGAGAACAAAAGCGTAAAAATCACGGCTTGCTGTCTAGTTAATTAAATGTATGTTTGAAGAGTAAGTAAAGTAAGAGTAAAATCATTTATTTTCCAGAACATGGGTACCAAAGTTCTTAAAAAAATTGTCAAGATCCATCATGATCTACCGACCGGTGTGCAATTTTTTTACATAAATAATCAATAATCTTAGGCTAAATAATAATTAGACATCATAATACCATTCATTAATTCACATAATTAAATGTGAATAAAAATATTTTTTTTACATATAATAAAATTAACAGGTAGCTATTTACAATAATTGAAATAAAATAATAAAAATTAAATGTCAGTATTAAAATCAGATCACAGTATGTAACATAAGAGAAGCATAGTACTTAATGCTTTAAAATCTGTCATTAATGTAGTCGTCAACATTATAATACATTTTTCCAATCAAAAACTGTGATAATCTCTTTTTTAATACGGGTAATCTTAAAACCTTAAATGCTTCTGGTAGATGGTTATATATTCTACTGGCATGCAGAAGGAATTGTTTTTGTACGCCGTGAGCCTTTGATAAGCATAAACAGTTTGTCCTCAAGAAGTGTGAGTGTCAGCGGGCGGCTTCGTTGTGATGCGGACAGTGGTATTTCGATCGAGATGCGCCGTCTACGCATTATTAGTCTATGGGAGCCGATATTATCGTGTACGCCGGATGGAACCCGATCGAGATGGTGTAATTCGCCTGTACAATACGCGGCCGAATAATCGCGACCCCGCCATAATTGCTGTCGGCATCCGCCGCTCGAAGACAGATCACGTGTGACTAAGTATATAGAGTTGCCTTTTCAGGGTACCGTACTCCATGACTGCCAAACGGGACCTTTTTAATGAGAATTTTGTATGTCTGACCATTAAATCGCTTTTTCTCTAAAACAGAATGGGTATCTAGTTGATTTTTTCACGGAATATGAATGTTTTCTTCTTCTTCAGACTATATTAGTCCACTGCTGGACATAGCCCTCCCCTAATAAGCGCCATAGCGCAAGGTTATACCATCATTTGGGGATAATGCCCATAATCCCCACGCTGGGCATGCGGGTTGGGGATCGCAGTTTAGTGGAATTGTACTGCAGGGGGCGCTGCTGCCCACCTCCTGGTTTGTGTCCCTTAGTCGCCTTTTACGACACCCGCGGGAAGAATATGGGTTGGTGCTATTCTCTAGGCCGACACCACACAGCATGGCGGATTTACAAAAGTAAAAAATAGGGTTACCCCATATAAGAAAAGTGTTTTTTTTATTTTATTTGTTTTGATTCGTATATATGAAATCCCGTTTCATATGCCAAGTTGCTGGGCAAAAGACTCCTCTTTAGCCTTCCACTCATCTTTAACTCATCTTCTGTCACTCCAGAAGAAAGGTCTTTAGGTCTTCCCTCCATCTTCGTCTTGGTCGGCGACGTTTGCGTCCATCTTTGAGTCCCACAAGAGAGGACAATAGTTTTCGTTGTTTCCTCTAACAAAGTGTGACGTGAAATGAAATGAATAGGTTTTATTCAAAGCAGCGCGGAAACTGCGGCTTAATGAACGTTTCAATTCAAACTAGGGGTCCATTTCAAAATCTATTTTATTTATATTTCCTTTGAGACTTGAGACTAAGCCTTAATATTGTACTGAGTGTCTAGTCCTCCAATAAATAATTCATTTATTTTTATCTGTCTGTGCCCTTACAACGGTAGAGGCATTATCTTACTTTATTTTCCTACGCCTTGTCATTGCAGTCTTGCAAAAATTCAGTCTTATATTAAGCTCCAGTAATGACAAGGCAAATAGCCTCATTCCAGTCGCAGACTGTCAGATCTGTTAACACCTTTAAATCGGTAACTTTAACCTTTGGCTTATTTATTATGGCCTCTATTTACATAAGCCTAGGGTTGAGTTTTCCGTCCCAAATGCCAGTTTTAAGGTCTCACCCGTGCGAAAGTTCGTCTGGACGTGAACAGACAGAATTGTTGGAAACCAGTTTGCTCTGTTACTATGTTAGTTTATTACAAAACGTTCAACCTGAAATGTATCCCTGGATTAAAACCGTTATCTTGATAGACATAAGAGCCATGCAGCATTTAAAATTGTTGCTAAGAGTACGTTAAAAGCATTAAGAAGTCAGCATGTTTGTTTCATCAGAAAACTTGTCTTAGGGAGCAGGAATTCTCATACGAGTAAGATCGTCTGTTTAACGTTTAATTGATTATATTTATTTTGAATAAGTGAATTCTGCCGTCTTCGAGATAAGTCTTAAGGCATTCAGATTGAATCTTGAGCGTCCAAATTGGTATTCTTAATGGCCCCATTTGTTGCTCTAAAACTTAACAGGTTTTGGCGTCCCAAAACAGATGACTATAAATTTCACACCCATTCCTCTTTACATCAGAATGGGTGTATAAAACGCCGCATAATGGGATGCACCCAAACATATGGTCAAGTTTCGCCGCTTATAGCCGTAAGAGATTACGCTCCCTTCCGACCGGAAACTCATTTGTCGGTCCGGACCTCTGTGGACCTCTGCACAAAAAAAGCGTTTTGTCAGTGGCCAGTGTCAAAACAGAGATAATTTGTGAGTGACATCCGATTTCCGGGTGACCGTTTACGGAGAAATTTGACATGGTAACAAAAAGCTTTTTGAAATGAAGGAATGTTGCATGACATAACATAACATTTACATACAGGCACCTACATTGCATCTGGCCCCACACTAGGATACCCTGTGTCGTGAGAACCATCAACAGCGACATCACAAACATGTAAACATCCAAGACCTGGGGTTTTTTTTGTCCCCAGCCGGGGTTTGAACCCGGGTCCTCTCGCATGGTACGCAGATGCGCTACGCCGCGTCGCAGAGGTCGTCGAATAAAAGCAGCGTGAAAGTAGCATAAAAGCAGGTAATGCTTTTTTTCGAAATACCTCCATTATGCTTGAGAGATACTTGTAAAATGTCGTCCGGATAAAGATCGGATTTCGAAACTGATTCGATTGTGTCAAGTTGGAGTAAAAAACGCTCAGGTTAGTAAGATTTATAAATGGATTTCGATTTAAAAAGCGGATATCCTCTAGTGGGCGGGTTACATGTGAATGCTACAGTTTTTTATTCAGCTCCCAGATAATAATAGCAGTCCTTAACTCTTTGTAATTTGAACTTTATTAGGTTAGCTTCCGAGTCGCGAGGGGCTCAGGTTTCTCTGGAGCTCTTTGAAGGTAGTATTTGATGCGCCGTCCAATCCGTCCGTGGCTTTGGTGTCTAATTGGCGTGGAAAGTTTGGTTATTTTGCTTTCTGAGAGAAATGTTTGAAAACACATATGTTATGGGCGACTTGATAACTTCTGACATTAAGACCACTGTCTTTTAATCCACCACCAATTCGGACTTGGCCCCCGAGGTGGAGTATGGCCTAATCTTCCTGCGATGCAGGAGGGGTCCCGTGCCCCAGCAGTGGGGACGTACAAAGGTTAATATCGATGTTGTGGCACTGCCAGAACCACAGAGCACGTAAATCTGAACACATTGAGTTATATTATTGCTCTACTTATATTTTTTATATATGCCTACAAACGCCACACTGCTGGGCTTAGGCCTTCTCTGAAAAATAGAGAGGACGGGCTTATTTACCAAGCGTGCCCACCGCGGATTGGCAATTTCAAGCGCTGAACCTCAGACACTCGGGTTTCCTCATTATGTTTTTCTTCGTCGTCAGCGTGTGATATTGCTACAATAACTTCACAAATGTTTTTTTTTTTATGTAGCCTCGATTGTGTCCCGCTGCTGGGCAAAGGCCTCCCCTTTTGTCTTCCATTCCTCCCTGTTCATGGCCACTTCCTGCCAGTCCGGCAGAAAGGTTGTAAGGTCGTCCCGCCATCTCCGCTTGGGTCGGCCACGTTTGCGATATCCGTCGCGCGGAACCCAGTCAGTGACGATTTTTGCCCACCTCTCTGGGCCCATATGGCTTAGATGACCCGCCCAGTTCCACTTCAGCTTTCACAAATGTACAGAACTTAAAAAACAAAGCCATTGATATATGTCCGCACTGGGAATTGAACCTGGATCTCTCGCTTTCGAGTCCATTGTTCTACCCACAAGGCTACCACCGGTATTTCTGGTTATGTCTCTCGATTTTATTAAGAAATAGTGTTTTTTATAAATAAGACCGATTATTCCATTCAATTCGGGATGCAAAAAAAAAGTGATCTGCCTGAATCGAAAACCATTTCGAGCTTAGCATCCAAACTACAGTATTTTTAATGTGAGAGATTTTTATCATAAAAGATGAGCTTTATTTTGAGTAAATAATAACATTTAAATGTCCTTCATATGACCTCTGAGGACCTCTATGATGACGTCACATGTTGAATCATCTGTGGTAGTAGTTATTCTGTGAAAAAACTACCAATGACCTGTCAACTTCATCTGTAAACACATCGATGTCGTTCACATGTCACACTAAATCACAGACAAATCCAATCGCGAGCTCTACCTACACACAGAGTATGTAACATATGACGTCACGCCGAATAATATTCATTTTAATTAAATAACAATGATAAACTCGATTAATTAGGAAAAAAAATAAATTAGTTTCTTAAAATTACGTCTACTATCAGAAAATAAAATAAAATCCGATCATAAAAAAAACTTTGCATCCCTAATTCCATTAATTTATTTCAAATGTAAAAAATCATATAAAACTATTAATAGTCTTATTCTAATGTTAGTCCATATTTTTATTCGAGTAGTGGTCATTGCTTATTTATTTATTTCATTGACACTTTTATTGCACTTTTTTTGTATGTGCCCTGCAGTGCACTGGCTTGTGGGTTTATTGCACTTAAATTTATAAAATAGACTCGTACATTACGGCGAACTTAATGCCATAAGCATTTTATACCAGTCAACCGCGGGAGGCAGAAAAAAGAGTATGTACGTACTGTGTGCATAATGTATAACGATACTTCTTTATAATACGAGTAGCTGGTTTGAAGCAGTCAAGTTTGAATTATTTTAAAGGAAATCGTTACGTTCTGTTTAGGTGTCAGTCGTGTGGAGAGCAGCTAGGCTAGGGTTTCTATGAAAAAAGATAATAAAAATAAAGTATTATTGATAATTCAGTGTTTTAATAAGTAGATCGCTACAATACTTATGAAATTAAAAATGAAATGAAAAATATTTATCGAGCAGAATAAAAAATAACAATGTATAAAGTAACTCTGTACCCCAAAATAAATTAAATTGTATCTTGAGGCACAGTTCTCCATTCGGGTTCAACTTAAATATATCACAACGTAGTAATTGGTCCGTAATAAAATAAAAATTGACGTGCATACAGCAAAACTATGATATGGCTGAAATATATTTAAAATGAAATAAACATACATGTAATAAAACATTACATAGACAAGAAACTTATACAAGTTTAATAGAGCTTAAAAATAATAGACTATTACATAAACATAGGTGCAATCTAGTAGGATTAATATAACCAACATACAAGAGTTCTACACCGTGTGATAGATTCGTCGTAATGAAGTAAACAAAGTAACTATCTTGATTTAATCATCACCATCAGCCCGGTAAACCCCACTGCTGGGTATAGGCCTCTTCATTACCACGCCAACCAGCACGGTCTCGCGCTAGTCTCATCCACTGTTTGCCGGCCACTTTACTTAGGTCATCTGACCATCTGGCTGCTGGTCTGTCCACCGACCGTCCCTCCTCCCACGGCCGCCACTCTGTCACTGCCTTCGTCCATCTGCCATCATTCCGCCTGGCCAAGTGTCCCGCCCACTTCCACTGAGTCGCAATCCGTTTGCCGATATCTACCAGCTTTGGTTGGCGTCTGATTTCTACATTCGGGATCCGGTCCAGAAGTGTGATTCCTAGCATAGCTCTTTCCATTGCTCTCTGTGCGACTTTGACTTTGTGCAGTGCGTCCTTAGTCAAAGTCTAGATTTAATATTTGGTATCTGATCTAATTTAATTACGGCCACGAGCTTTCCACTAGGTCACGAGCGAGCGTTCTATGCGTTTCATTCTTACTAATGTTCAATATTACGTACATATCCCATAATAATATAATTCTATGTATGTATTGTAATTTTATTTATTCACACTGTTATTTGGGCATGTACTTAAATAGGTACCTCTGAAATTATCATTTTCTATGTTTTTAGTACATTTACTTCCTTCTCTAATATATTAGTCCAGTTCATCCAAAGATTGTCTGGCAGAGATCACTTTTAGTGATAAGGCCGCCTCTTAGGTTAAGAAATATCTCTGTTATTTCCATTTTTCTGTACAATAAAGTATTCTTTATCTATCTATTGTACTATTCCATCCAAACGTTGTCTAGAAGAGATCACTTTTATTGATAAGGCGATAGTAATTAATTGAACATGGCAACACTGGAAATGGCTAACGAGAAGGAGTTGCCACTTAACGTTGTATACTTTGCCTCGCTTGTAGATGGGAGAGACAGCGAACGTGAACCAATCGCAACAATTTTAAATTGACGATGAAAGTCAAGAGGCTGATTATCTTGGAAATGTCTTCATTGTTCGCTCTCAATGGACCTAGCCGATCGAACCTAACTTGAGACTCGAGAAGCCAGTTAGCCATCAGGTTATTAAACTACGGCCCAAACTATAATGGGACTTACCCCTCCTGCAAACACTTCATCTCCAAATATTATCGGACAGCGTTCGGCGTAGGGTGGACATGAGTTGATCACGATCCAACTGATAAAGATGATACATATCACCTGGAAGCAATAGATCTATCTTCAACTCGCGAGCTATAGGATTGTATCATCATGTTATGTTCGTTTAAAAAGTTTATTTTGCTTTATTGTTTTCAGTTTATGTTCCTTACTTTTAAGTACTTTAAGTGGTGTTGCTGTATAAGTCGAATGATATTATTCATTCCTTTGTGTGTACAACAGACTTGTTAGATAGAGACTTTCAGATAGAGGTGATAGTTGGGAGTTAGGTCTCATAAATTTATTTCAACGTAAAGAATTTACGTTTTGTTTGTTGAATGTTAATGTACAATTTTATTGTTATTCTGTCTCGTCAAGTTGTAGTGGAGAAAAAAATAGACTCTGACCAAATCATCTTAAATCTAATACATAAGTTGGTGCGTATACCTAACTAACGAGATCCCATGAGTGCAATCAACTTCTTGCAATTCCAAAACACTGATGATATGTGAAAGTGAAATGAAATTTATTTCTATTGTAACACCATAACACAAATGATAAAAAATATTTGTAGTAAAACAAAAACATAAAAATAAAGGCACCTCATACAATTATACTGAACGAAATGTGCTACAACAGAAAAAGGCTGCAGCTCAGCTAAATGCTAGTCAGAGGTGACTAGCGCTGGTTTTCTGCTGCACCTAATTCGCTGAACTATGAACAAAATTTGACTATAAATTGAAAAAATAGACGGATACCTACATACAATAATTGGATTAAAACAATTTTTATAGAAATAAGCATAAAATCGTATAAAGTGTGTGTGTGTGTGTGTGTGTGTGTGTGTGTGCGTGCGTGTGTATATATGGGTGCGTGCGTGCGAGCGTGCGTGCGAGCGTGCGTGCTTGCGTGCGTGCATGTGCAGACATATCAAGCTTTTTTATATCCCCACTGCTGGGCCACGGGTTTCTTCCTGCATTGCAGGAAGATTAGCCAAGTCCGGGTTGGCCTAAAACAATAATTAATATTATTACGAAAGTAGAAAAACACTAATGCTGCGCCGGACATGCGGACAGCGCCCGTATCTGGAAAGAATTCTGATAATCAAGAAAGGTGATTTAAAGATACAAGGATAGGATACATAGTCGATACCATTATAATGATACAATTTGCGCATGTCTAGCGTGGGGCCGACACAAAGAGCTGAAGACTCAAACGTGGCCGCGGCCGGCCTGAGTTCCTAGAAGGCGCAGCGCCGGCGGCTTTTTGCGAACCCGAAGAATTAGGGTTCCGTAGGGTTGTTGATTTGAAGCGCTCCCGTCTTCATCTTCGGTCCTTTTACTCCTAGGAGTAAAAGGACCGAAGATGAAGTGCGTATCTCCCATAGTAAGTGCGTAGGTAGTTAATTAAGTGATTTATTGAACTATACTCGCAATAGGAACAACATTCAATATTAAAAACCTATTTAGAGGCTAAAAATTCCACCCATGCTGGGATTCGAACCCGCGACCTCTGGCTATCCGTGCCAGCGCTCTTTCCAACTGAGCTAATGGGCGACTCACCGGCATCAGTGAAATTTCGAACCTCTTTACAATATTCTCTGTATTACGTACAGGCAGCGACATCTGGCTGAAGTAATTTGCATCACTTGCAGCCCCGAGTACCTACTTTGCAGTAAGGTTATCGGAGTGATATCGCCGTACCCCACATAATTATATCATGTGGGGGTACAGCGATATCATTCCGATAAGAATATGAACATTCAATATGTGAATACTATTTTTCAAGACTGTATAAAGTATGGGGCCTCAAAAATAGATTTCTACTTCACAGCGAGAAAAACTCAGAAGCAGGGTAAATGAGCCTTTGCAGGGTGTAACAAAATCATCATAATGTACTCTAATGCTTAGAAAAGTATCAACTGCTTCATTGAAAAGTCATATGCGCCATTTATGTGTAAACAACTGAATAATTGTTAATATTCAGAATAACATTCATTTATTTCCACAAACCTTACAGAGTTGATGCAATTTAAAATTGGTTTATGAATCATATTAGCTTCTGTTGCTATGCTAGGCTTGACATCTGTATTACAGCAAGAAGTGCCAATTCGGCTGTCACTCAGTTGTAAGTCCTGTACTTTTTTTATGTCTCCGATAAACGTCTCACTGCAGGGCCTTCTCTCGGGGAGAGGGTATGGGCTTAATTATTATCACGCATGGCCACTGCGTGTCCTGTACTATTAATGATTCGGTTGAAGTATGGCCGCCTGGGACGCCCCTTAACGACCCTGTCACCCACGTTAGCTACATATATTTGTTCCGTCAATCTTTCTTCGCAACATACTCTTTCAGTCCACAGCGTGCAATAATTTTTTCCACACAAAACAATCACTTGTCCCAGGACATGTGATTGTTTACATAGAACAGTTTACATAGAACAGGGCATCCCAAACTAGGATGCCCTGTTCTATGTAAGCCATACAAGGACATCACAAACATGAAAAGGTCAAGGTCATTTATACTGATCTGTACGGCGGCCTCCAGTGGGGATGGAATCCACTGTTTCCTTAAAATGAATATATTTGATTCTCAACAGCAGAAGCGCTCGTGGCCTAGTCGAACCGAGTGATTAGAATCAATCACTTGAGTTAAGCAACAGGTCAGGTGCTGGATGGGTGACTGTCCCGTGACTACCGCTAGTGGCATTTTTCCGAGCGCTTCCGTTGCTTCGCAAGGCACGTTATGCCCTTGGTGCCGGGTGTCATGTAATGGGAGTCGTTAAACCATAGATAGATAGATAGATAGATAGATAGATAGATAGATAGATAGATAGATAGATAGATAGATAGATAGATAGATAGATAGATAGATAGATAGATAGATAGATAGATAGATAGATAGATAGATAGATAGATAGATAGATAGATAGATAGATAGATAGATAGATAGATAGATAGATAGATAGATAGATAGATAGATAGATAGATAGATAGATAGATAGATAGATAGATAGATAGATAGATAGATAGATAGATAGATAGATAGATAGATAGATAGATAGATAGATAGATAGATAGATAGATAGATAGATAGATAGATAGATAGATAGATAGATAGATAGATAGATAGATAGATAGATAGATAGATAGATAGATAGATAGATAGATAGATAGATAGATAGATAGATAGATAGATAGATAGATAGATAGATAGATAGATAGATAGATAGATAGATAGATAGATAGATAGATAGATAGATAGATAGATAGATAGATAGATAGATAGATAGATAGATAGATAGATAGATAGATAGATAGATAGATAGATAGATAGATAGATAGATAGATAGATAGATAGATAGATAGATAGATAGATAGATAGATAGATAGATAGATAGATAGATAGATAGATAGATAGATAGATAGATAGATAGATAGATAGATAGATAGATAGATAGATAGATAGATAGATAGATAGATAGATAGATAGATAGATAGATAGATAGATAGATAGATAGATAGATAGATAGATAGATAGATAGATAGATAGATAGATAGATAGATAGATAGATAGATAGATAGATAGATAGATAGATAGATAGATAGATAGATAGATAGATAGATAGATAGATAGATAGATAGATAGATAGATAGATAGATAGATAGATAGATAGATAGATAGATAGATAGATAGATAGATAGATAGATAGATAGATAGATAGATAGATAGATAGATAGATAGATAGATAGATAGATAGATAGATAGATAGATAGATAGATAGATAGATAGATAGATAGATAGATAGATAGATAGATAGATAGATAGATAGATAGATAGATAGATAGATAGATAGATAGATAGATAGATAGATAGATAGATAGATAGATAGATAGATAGATAGATAGATAGATAGATAGATAGATAGATAGATAGATAGATAGATAGATAGATAGATAGATAGATAGATAGATAGATAGATAGATAGATAGATAGATAGATAGATAGATAGATAGATAGATAGATAGATAGATAGATAGATAGATAGATAGATAGATAGATAGATAGATAGATAGATAGATAGATAGATAGATAGATAGATAGATAGATAGATAGATAGATAGATAGATAGATAGATAGATAGATAGATAGATAGATAGATAGATAGATAGATAGATAGATAGATAGATAGATAGATAGATAGATAGATAGATAGATAGATAGATAGATAGATAGATAGATAGATAGATAGATAGATAGATAGATAGATAGATAGATAGATAGATAGATAGATAGATAGATAGATAGATAGATAGATAGATAGATAGATAGATAGATAGATAGATAGATAGATAGATAGATAGATAGATAGATAGATAGATAGATAGATAGATAGATAGATAGATAGATAGATAGATAGATAGATAGATAGATAGATAGATAGATAGATAGATAGATAGATAGATAGATAGATAGATAGATAGATAGATAGATAGATAGATAGATAGATAGATAGATAGATAGATAGATAGATAGATAGATAGATAGATAGATAGATAGATAGATAGATAGATAGATAGATAGATAGATAGATAGATAGATAGATAGATAGATAGATAGATAGATAGATAGATAGATAGATAGATAGATAGATAGATAGATAGATAGATAGATAGATAGATAGATAGATAGATAGATAGATAGATAGATAGATAGATAGATAGATAGATAGATAGATAGATAGATAGATAGATAGATAGATAGATAGATAGATAGATAGATAGATAGATAGATAGATAGATAGATAGATAGATAGATAGATAGATAGATAGATAGATAGATAGATAGATAGATAGATAGATAGATAGATAGATAGATAGATAGATAGATAGATAGATAGATAGATAGATAGATAGATAGATAGATAGATAGATAGATAGATAGATAGATAGATAGATAGATAGATAGATAGATAGATAGATAGATAGATAGATAGATAGATAGATAGATAGATAGATAGATAGATAGATAGATAGATAGATAGATAGATAGATAGATAGATAGATAGATAGATAGATAGATAGATAGATAGATAGATAGATAGATAGATAGATAGATAGATAGATAGATAGATAGATAGATAGATAGATAGATAGATAGATAGATAGATAGATAGATAGATAGATAGATAGATAGATAGATAGATAGATAGATAGATAGATAGATAGATAGATAGATAGATAGATAGATAGATAGATAGATAGATAGATAGATAGATAGATAGATAGATAGATAGATAGATAGATAGATAGATAGATAGATAGATAGATAGATAGATAGATAGATAGATAGATAGATAGATAGATAGATAGATAGATAGATAGATAGATAGATAGATAGATAGATAGATAGATAGATAGATAGATAGATAGATAGATAGATAGATAGATAGATAGATAGATAGATAGATAGATAGATAGATAGATAGATAGATAGATAGATAGATAGATAGATAGATAGATAGATAGATAGATAGATAGATAGATAGATAGATAGATAGATAGATAGATAGATAGATAGATAGATAGATAGATAGATAGATAGATAGATAGATAGATAGATAGATAGATAGATAGATAGATAGATAGATAGATAGATAGATAGATAGATAGATAGATAGATAGATAGATAGATAGATAGATAGATAGATAGATAGATAGATAGATAGATAGATAGATAGATAGATAGATAGATAGATAGATAGATAGATAGATAGATAGATAGATAGATAGATAGATAGATAGATAGATAGATAGATAGATAGATAGATAGATAGATAGATAGATAGATAGATAGATAGATAGATAGATAGATAGATAGATAGATAGATAGATAGATAGATAGATAGATAGATAGATAGATAGATAGATAGATAGATAGATAGATAGATAGATAGATAGATAGATAGATAGATAGATAGATAGATAGATAGATAGATAGATAGATAGATAGATAGATAGATAGATAGATAGATAGATAGATAGATAGATAGATAGATAGATAGATAGATAGATAGATAGATAGATAGATAGATAGATAGATAGATAGATAGATAGATAGATAGATAGATAGATAGATAGATAGATAGATAGATAGATAGATAGATAGATAGATAGATAGATAGATAGATAGATAGATAGATAGATAGATAGATAGATAGATAGATAGATAGATAGATAGATAGATAGATAGATAGATAGATAGATAGATAGATAGATAGATAGATAGATAGATAGATAGATAGATAGATAGATAGATAGATAGATAGATAGATAGATAGATAGATAGATAGATAGATAGATAGATAGATAGATAGATAGATAGATAGATAGATAGATAGATAGATAGATAGATAGATAGATAGATAGATAGATAGATAGATAGATAGATAGATAGATAGATAGATAGATAGATAGATAGATAGATAGATAGATAGATAGATAGATAGATAGATAGATAGATAGATAGATAGATAGATAGATAGATAGATAGATAGATAGATAGATAGATAGATAGATAGATAGATAGATAGATAGATAGATAGATAGATAGATAGATAGATAGATAGATAGATAGATAGATAGATAGATAGATAGATAGATAGATAGATAGATAGATAGATAGATAGATAGATAGATAGATAGATAGATAGATAGATAGATAGATAGATAGATAGATAGATAGATAGATAGATAGATAGATAGATAGATAGATAGATAGATAGATAGATAGATAGATAGATAGATAGATAGATAGATAGATAGATAGATAGATAGATAGATAGATAGATAGATAGATAGATAGATAGATAGATAGATAGATAGATAGATAGATAGATAGATAGATAGATAGATAGATAGATAGATAGATAGATAGATAGATAGATAGATAGATAGATAGATAGATAGATAGATAGATAGATAGATAGATAGATAGATAGATAGATAGATAGATAGATAGATAGATAGATAGATAGATAGATAGATAGATAGATAGATAGATAGATAGATAGATAGATAGATAGATAGATAGATAGATAGATAGATAGATAGATAGATAGATAGATAGATAGATAGATAGATAGATAGATAGATAGATAGATAGATAGATAGATAGATAGATAGATAGATAGATAGATAGATAGATAGATAGATAGATAGATAGATAGATAGATAGATAGATAGATAGATAGATAGATAGATAGATAGATAGATAGATAGATAGATAGATAGATAGATAGATAGATAGATAGATAGATAGATAGATAGATAGATAGATAGATAGATAGATAGATAGATAGATAGATAGATAGATAGATAGATAGATAGATAGATAGATAGATAGATAGATAGATAGATAGATAGATAGATAGATAGATAGATAGATAGATAGATAGATAGATAGATAGATAGATAGATAGATAGATAGATAGATAGATAGATAGATAGATAGATAGATAGATAGATAGATAGATAGATAGATAGATAGATAGATAGATAGATAGATAGATAGATAGATAGATAGATAGATAGATAGATAGATAGATAGATAGATAGATAGATAGATAGATAGATAGATAGATAGATAGATAGATAGATAGATAGATAGATAGATAGATAGATAGATAGATAGATAGATAGATAGATAGATAGATAGATAGATAGATAGATAGATAGATAGATAGATAGATAGATAGATAGATAGATAGATAGATAGATAGATAGATAGATAGATAGATAGATAGATAGATAGATAGATAGATAGATAGATAGATAGATAGATAGATAGATAGATAGATAGATAGATAGATAGATAGATAGATAGATAGATAGATAGATAGATAGATAGATAGATAGATAGATAGATAGATAGATAGATAGATAGATAGATAGATAGATAGATAGATAGATAGATAGATAGATAGATAGATAGATAGATAGATAGATAGATAGATAGATAGATAGATAGATAGATAGATAGATAGATAGATAGATAGATAGATAGATAGATAGATAGATAGATAGATAGATAGATAGATAGATAGATAGATAGATAGATAGATAGATAGATAGATAGATAGATAGATAGATAGATAGATAGATAGATAGATAGATAGATAGATAGATAGATAGATAGATAGATAGATAGATAGATAGATAGATAGATAGATAGATAGATAGATAGATAGATAGATAGATAGATAGATAGATAGATAGATAGATAGATAGATAGATAGATAGATAGATAGATAGATAGATAGATAGATAGATAGATAGATAGATAGATAGATAGATAGATAGATAGATAGATAGATAGATAGATAGATAGATAGATAGATAGATAGATAGATAGATAGATAGATAGATAGATAGATAGATAGATAGATAGATAGATAGATAGATAGATAGATAGATAGATAGATAGATAGATAGATAGATAGATAGATAGATAGATAGATAGATAGATAGATAGATAGATAGATAGATAGATAGATAGATAGATAGATAGATAGATAGATAGATAGATAGATAGATAGATAGATAGATAGATAGATAGATAGATAGATAGATAGATAGATAGATAGATAGATAGATAGATAGATAGATAGATAGATAGATAGATAGATAGATAGATAGATAGATAGATAGATAGATAGATAGATAGATAGATAGATAGATAGATAGATAGATAGATAGATAGATAGATAGATAGATAGATAGATAGATAGATAGATAGATAGATAGATAGATAGATAGATAGATAGATAGATAGATAGATAGATAGATAGATAGATAGATAGATAGATAGATAGATAGATAGATAGATAGATAGATAGATAGATAGATAGATAGATAGATAGATAGATAGATAGATAGATAGATAGATAGATAGATAGATAGATAGATAGATAGATAGATAGATAGATAGATAGATAGATAGATAGATAGATAGATAGATAGATAGATAGATAGATAGATAGATAGATAGATAGATAGATAGATAGATAGATAGATAGATAGATAGATAGATAGATAGATAGATAGATAGATAGATAGATAGATAGATAGATAGATAGATAGATAGATAGATAGATAGATAGATAGATAGATAGATAGATAGATAGATAGATAGATAGATAGATAGATAGATAGATAGATAGATAGATAGATAGATAGATAGATAGATAGATAGATAGATAGATAGATAGATAGATAGATAGATAGATAGATAGATAGATAGATAGATAGATAGATAGATAGATAGATAGATAGATAGATAGATAGATAGATAGATAGATAGATAGATAGATAGATAGATAGATAGATAGATAGATAGATAGATAGATAGATAGATAGATAGATAGATAGATAGATAGATAGATAGATAGATAGATAGATAGATAGATAGATAGATAGATAGATAGATAGATAGATAGATAGATAGATAGATAGATAGATAGATAGATAGATAGATAGATAGATAGATAGATAGATAGATAGATAGATAGATAGATAGATAGATAGATAGATAGATAGATAGATAGATAGATAGATAGATAGATAGATAGATAGATAGATAGATAGATAGATAGATAGATAGATAGATAGATAGATAGATAGATAGATAGATAGATAGATAGATAGATAGATAGATAGATAGATAGATAGATAGATAGATAGATAGATAGATAGATAGATAGATAGATAGATAGATAGATAGATAGATAGATAGATAGATAGATAGATAGATAGATAGATAGATAGATAGATAGATAGATAGATAGATAGATAGATAGATAGATAGATAGATAGATAGATAGATAGATAGATAGATAGATAGATAGATAGATAGATAGATAGATAGATAGATAGATAGATAGATAGATAGATAGATAGATAGATAGATAGATAGATAGATAGATAGATAGATAGATAGATAGATAGATAGATAGATAGATAGATAGATAGATAGATAGATAGATAGATAGATAGATAGATAGATAGATAGATAGATAGATAGATAGATAGATAGATAGATAGATAGATAGATAGATAGATAGATAGATAGATAGATAGATAGATAGATAGATAGATAGATAGATAGATAGATAGATAGATAGATAGATAGATAGATAGATAGATAGATAGATAGATAGATAGATAGATAGATAGATAGATAGATAGATAGATAGATAGATAGATAGATAGATAGATAGATAGATAGATAGATAGATAGATAGATAGATAGATAGATAGATAGATAGATAGATAGATAGATAGATAGATAGATAGATAGATAGATAGATAGATAGATAGATAGATAGATAGATAGATAGATAGATAGATAGATAGATAGATAGATAGATAGATAGATAGATAGATAGATAGATAGATAGATAGATAGATAGATAGATAGATAGATAGATAGATAGATAGATAACACTTTGTTGCACAACCAGAAAAATATTATAACCATGATTCTTAAATCTAAGTAATGATATACAATTGGCGGTCTTATCGCTAAGAGCGATCTCTTCTAGACAACCTTTGGATGGAGGACCGGACCGGATGGAGGATAACAGAGGCCTTGACATTAAGGCCCGCCACGTTTCACAAGCCTCCACCAATCCGGACTTGGCCCGCGTGGTGAAGTATATCCTTACCTTCCTGCGATGCAGGAATAGACCCGAGCCCCAGGCAGTGGGGACATACAAGGGTCAATATCGAATCGAAAATTCTCAACAGGAGTTCCATGGTTAGACCATCTGGTTATACAGTCACAAGGTTCTCATAAATCACGAATGATTAGAGTGCTATCGATATTGGACGAGGACACAACAAGGTTCAATGAATATGAACGGCTTCTTGGAAATAGCAATAGGGATACTTGTGCATTCCATGGCTTGCTCAAGTGGACCGTCAATAACTGAGACTTCGGGCCAATTTCTAAGTAAATAGGTAACTGTAATGCTGTCCCTCCGAGTGTCTCAGAAAAGAGCGTGACAGCGTTACTTAAGTACGAGTATTTACTTTGTCTAGTCCATCGAAAGGTTGTCTGGAAGTGATTAATTTTAGTCATAAAGGCGCCGTGTGTACTTTAAGGTTAAGGAATAACTGTGTTTTTTCTTATAAATAAAGTGTTCTCGAACCATCTAGAAATAGCTCGTATTATTATTATATATTATTGCACACAAATATTTCACTGGATATAACATTAGAGATTTTTTGGAAATTTTTCTACAATTCAAGCTAGGTGTCCATTTCAAAATCTAGATCATTTTGGAGAAAAAATGGACAAAAAACTCTAAAAATGAGGCACTCATCTCACAGAATCACTCATGGTGGATACAATAATTCAGTGGATATCTGATACGTGACTGTGATATTGAGTCACATACTCGTAATTGTACGACAAAGTACAGTGGATGTTTCGTTTTTGCGCACAATCGCACATGTTTACATGAAAAGTTACATAATCAAGAACTTAAGGCGAAATTTATTGTTTAATAGTTATATATTAAACGTGTCAAATCGCGATTATTTATTAGGTAAAACGTAATTACCTTATTTCCCGACGTTTCTGAGTCTACCCGAGACCACGGCAACTGTAACGCTGCCGAAACGTCGGGAAATAAGGTAATTAAGTTTTAACTTATAAATAATCGCGATTTGAACCGTCTAATATGTAACTATGTATGAGTATCGCGAATCATTAAGAAATATGATTGTATAATGTTTATGTTAAGGCCTTCTATCTATATCGATAATCAGCCCACATCAACCCACTGCTGGGCATAGGCCTCCTTTTTATTGCGCCATTCCTCACGGTCCCGTGATAATCTCTCTGACCCGCAATACCTTCTAATAAGGCCTTTAGTAAGAGATTATTGGTTTTGTCAACGGAGCGTCCCAATTTCGGACCCATCTCGTACTTGACCACTTTTTTCCGGCTGGCAATCTCCTTTGAGTCGTGAGCGTCGGGTTTTTTTCGTCTGGACCGTTATTGAACCATGGTCAATAGACCGTTTTTTTTCTCTCTGCATCGGCCCGAGTGACGGCGTTACTTAGCGTGTTATGTTCATTGATTCGTTCCTAGCCGGTGTTGACTGAATGAGGGTATGTTGGTGATTTGGGCGCGTGATTGGCACATACTTTGGTATGTGAAATTGGAGATTTGACGAAGCAGTTTTGAAGCGTCGTCGGAACGCTTGCTTTGTCAGCGTTTAGGCTTACCTACTTTCGTGGACAAATTGTTTGCTGGTTAAGACATTGTGCGTTACTGACTGCTTGCAGTGGATTAAAACTAATTTTCGAATCCCGCCTACTGATTCGTGTTCCAAGTGGCAATGGCGACTATAAGTTTGGATTACATTCGTTTATTTTCATACAGCACGTAATGGTTTAAAATTATTTGTAACCTAAGGCCTCGTTATTCGTAGCAAGCCTACTGTATATAATATAACAACTTTTTGTCTACAAATTATGAATTTTGTCTTCTCTGTCGCTTTGTTTTATGCAAAACAACGTTAGCACGGTCAGCTAGTATAGCTTTTAACGGGTGTATGCGCGATTGAGTGTTAGGTCAACTTAATAACCACAATCAATCATAATCCTTCATAATGCGCACAGCCAAAGTGTGGAACACCTGGCCGGCGTCCGCTTTTCCGAACCCTTGTAATCTGAACCTGCTCAAGATGCGTGTGAACAGGCTTCTTCTGAGCAAACTAGGTTCATTCTAGAACTCATCTTCACCCTCGGGTCAGATAGAGGTCAAGAGTAAGCCCATTCGTTATAAAAAGACAATCCTAAACTTATAATCGCGATCGAAGACGTTCATTGTTAGACGTAGGGTAACTGAAGATTTCAAGCAATTTCTTAAGCAGCCCGTATTCGCTAACTGCTTGACATAGGTATCCCCAATGCCACAACTTTCTTCTGTTTACGGCCTTCTTCATCCAGCCGCAGCCAAGAACATGCCTCAGACCGGCCTAGCGAGCTGGAGGGCGGCCAGCGTCTTGATTATGGAACTTTTAACGTATCCATCTTTGTGCGAAATTGGAATGTTTACTTAGCTCTGCTGTATAGAAGTCTGGCGTAATATGTATCAGTCATAGTGGATACTGCATCTGAGACGTGACAGGGATGTTGAGACACATAGTAGGTAGTTTGACAAAGTCCGTTTTTGCACACTGATGTATGTATACGTTAAAATTTACGTAGTCAAGGCGCTGCGCTGCATTTGCAACTGTGGAGTTGTCTACTTAAAATAATCTTCGCAACTTGTGGCGCTCCCTCAAATATCCATTTACGAAGCCATTAATATTAGACAGATAACCTTTCAAGAATTAAATTAACCTAAGCCTTGCCTTATGTTATATTAATCCCACTTGAAACGACCCGATAATCTCGGGTTTCTTAGTATAATATTAATGTTTACTCAACCTTCAGTATTAAGCTGAAAAGGATTAAGATTTGGTAAAAGATCAGACGCTCTTACTGTTTTAGCTTAGACATTACTTAAAAAGTTTATAGGTACATACCGATTTACTATGGAAAAGCTTCTCTTTAAGGCTTAACACGCATTGCGAATAAAATCGCCGCGTTATTGTTTCTGCCGGTTTTTTAATCGCGTGCCGGGAGTTATTTTCGCGCGATTTTTTTCGCAAGTGCGTGTACCTTCATACATTTTGCATATTATCTCACAGTTTTTTTCCGTCCTTGCCTGGTTACCATAGCACAGGGTATCCTAGTTTGGGACTAGGAAGTTATTATTATTAAAATCGCTCGGTGAATAATCGTAAAGCGTGCTGTGCCTAAAAACTAGCAGTTTTAATAATAATTACTTCCACGCAATAGAATGAAGGAGGACGAAACTGACAGACATAGCCAAGGTGATTGCCCGTAAGAAGCGGAAATGGGCAGGCCATATATGCCGCAGACAGGATAAAAAATGAAGTGTGAAAGTACTGGTCTGGAGGCGTAGAGAGGGGCGCAGAAGTGTGGGCAGGCAACCAACAAGATGGACTGTCGACCTGGTAAAGGTGGCAGGAAAGGACTGGATTCGAAAAGCCCAAGACCGAAATAAATGGCGTGCAGTGGAAGACACCTACACTCAGCATTGGGTGGCTAAGGGTTGAAGAAGAAGAAGATTAGAATCGCTTGTCCTGGTCTCGTACTATGGTAACCAGATAAGGACATCACGTACAAGGAAATACACCCTGACCAAGGCCATTTGTACGAATGAAAGATGGCGGCCTCCAGTGGAATTAAACACGCGACCTCTGTTTTGGTAGTCAAGCGTGTTAGCCGCTAGACAGACGATACTGTCTACATTCTTAAAGCCTCTCTCCTTTAATATTCTGCTTAAGTGTTCTACTGCAGGGCAGAGACCTGCTCTCAGAGAAAGCGGGCTTAAATACTACTCGTGCCCACCGCGGACTGCCAATTTCAAGCGCAGGTATTTGTTGCCTAATCTTCCTGCAATACAGGAAAAGACCCGTGCCCCAGCAGTGGGGACATACAAGCTTTGATATCGAGAAATTTGAACACATCAACACTCAGTTTCCTCCCAATGTTTGCCAGGAAAATATGCGATGATTTTTTTTTTGTTTTTGTAACAATGACTAATTTGGCATAATACCAGGTTTCTCGACATATTTTTATTGGACACATGTTTCTGATTATGTAGTAACTAAGGGCTCACCTATCGCCATTAATTTGGGCCGCTACTCTTGTGCGAATGCCAAAAAATATAATAGAAACTCGTAGATCAAAAACATGGTATCATAACTGTGTAACTGTCATTTTACAGTGTCTAGAAGATATGTTGCCCTATTTAATGTAATGTTGAAGAAATTTAATATTTAGCAGACCGTGTCGGCGTCGCTGGTGCCAAAAAACATCTCAATTATTCAAGTGAATTCTAAAGAATTTTTATTTTTATAATAACATTGGCCTTTTTGCGTCTACTTAATGAGATGATTTATACAGCGTCCAGTGGTATCTTCACTCACACTAGATGGGTGAAGGGACCACTCCGACGCTGTAGTGCCTGGGTCATGGTTTTATAGATGGTGTAGGCTTGCCCAGCACCTATACCATCCTGACAGCTTAGTCGGCCTAGCCCACAGGATAGACTAGTCAATACGTGCGGAGCCTACCAAGCCGCGGGTTTCCTCACGATGTTTTCCTTCACCGTTAGCGTGTGGTATTGCGACTGCAAATTCGCAAATGTACGTAACTTTGAAATGAAACAAAGTCATTGGTACATGCCCGCACTCGGGATCGAACCTGGCGCTCTCGCTTGCCAGTCTATGGTTCTACCCACTGAGCTACCACCGCTTTTATTTTTATATTTCATAATTCTCTCACTTGGCATCCATGTTTATAGTCCCTTTTTAATTGATATCAACCCTCTGGGTATGTTCCCTCCGCTGGGGCACGGGTCTCTTCCTGCATCGCAGTATAGGTATCGCATACTCCACCACGGGGTCCAAGTCCGGGTTGGTGGAGGATTGTGAGACAGTGGCGGGCCTTACTGTCAGAAGTTATCAAGCCGCCCATAAGGTCTCTGACATGGACTAACTTTTGAAATAACAATTGTAATGAAAGTGTCGTAGTTTCTAAGCGGCGGGCGCCACCCGACAACGGTAATAACCACTGCCTATCCACTAGTTATGTTCCAACCTATAGTTAACCGTTTACTGGTGTACAAACTGGTGTACAGCGATACGCTACCGCGAACAGGTTAATTTGACTTGGATTTAAGTGCCGCGGCGCTGTGGTTAGTCGTTCATAAATTTTAAACCTTTACCGGGCAATGGTAAAGTAAAGCAAAGCAAAACAAAGCAAAGCAAGGCATGATGCACCAGTTTCCTTCCTTTATGTGGGAACGGAAGCCCGTAACTAAATATAATTTAAATTCTGGCTTTAGTGACATGAAATTGAAGAAATGGTACAAATCGGCCCATTACGACAATTACTGTGAAGTCAACATAAATTATGTAAACAGAAACCTCCCTCACACGTGGAAAACGGCACTCCAGTGCAATTGCCACTTCAACTGAGCTTGATTAGATTCGATAATGCATTATGTCAGCCGGAGTTGTTTACTAACGACGTACAGGAAAATCAGACGTAAACTATTGACCACGTTCCAAAACTGACCGCCTGGTTGTTCTAGCGGAAACACGTTTGAAACTAACACAGAGGTTGTGAGTTTCTTTCCCGCTTGAGACTGCCGTACTTGTATAGTAATTAATTTTTTTCTGAATGACTTTTTATTTGTGTAATAAAGTAAAGTACTTCAGGTAACGTTTATTATACACTAGCTGACCCAGCTTACTTCGTTCCGCCTAACAGTCAATTCTTTAATTTTTATTTATTTTTCTCTCCGTAAGAGCCATCCTCGTACTTCAAGGAATATTAAAAAAAAGATTTATCGAAATCGGTTCTTCTGCTCTGATTTGCGCTTACCAACACCTTTTTATATTATAGAAAATAGATTATGTGCTTTTGCCTTTGTAGGTGTATTGGTTGGTGCCGGCGTAAAGGAACAAAGACAAAGTAGTGGAGATTATTATATTTACATAAAAGAAAACTTTTAGCAAAACCGAGAGGACTCTTACATAGGCCTCTAACTGTTTATCCCGTTGCCATGACTCCCTGCCCACATAGTATGCGCCGCGTCCGTTGCACGAGCTTGGTATCCGCGGCACGGATGGCGGAGACGCCACACCTTGAATGATTTCACGTTTCCCCAATCAACCGCTTAGCCGGGATAGGGAGGCATACTCTTACAAAAAGTTGAGCTTTATTTTGCAAATTAGCTGTGCCCCGCGGTGTATAGATTTTTCCATGGGAATATAGTATATTTCATTACAAGTGCGGAAAGGCTGTCAAGAGTTCCGACAAATGTCTACCCGAACCGAGGCGCAGCCGAAGGCGAGGGTCGACAGTCGGAACAAGTTACAATGACGGTTCCGCACGTGTACTGAACGACTACTTTTAATACAGTTGCGAAAAAATAAGCAATTTAATAAAGAAAAAATATTTGGTAAATGGCGCCAACCGTAAAAAAATAAAAGCAGAGATTTTTTTTTTCACCCATTCTAGTAGGCAAAGGGAACTATGCCCATACAGCAAAGTCTTCTGTAGAATAATTTTATTGATATGAAATGAAAATGAAATTTAATGAGATGAAATGAAACCTAACTTAACTCATTCAATCAAATCATTTAATCTGATATTGATACAAATTTGTAGCTCATAAAAACTTTTATGATTTTTTTTTATTAAAAACTTCATGGTTGGTTTTTCTTTTTAATAGACATTATTTTGACAGTTGGAAAAGAAAAGGCACGAGTGCGGTAAAGGTAAAAAAAAAGCACGCGTGTGTAATAGCCCCCATCCCGCACGCTATACGTCCCTGTAATACGCCACTTTTTGAGCAACTGTATTAAAAAGATATTTTCCGGCAGTTAACCGTAGCCTAGGTGTTATCCAGCTTATCAGCTAACTCCATGCCAAATTTTATTAAAGTCGCTCCAGCCGTTTGGGAGTGAAGCAGTAACAAACAGCAAACAGACACACTCACAAACTTTCGCCTTTATAATATTAGCGTGATGTGTAGTGATGATGCGGCAAGCTGAAGACAGGGCGCTATGGCGCTCATTAGGGAAGGGCTAAGTCCAGCAGTGGACTAATATAGCCTGGTGATGATGATTTAATAGACATTAGCCGACACGTCGTACTTCATATTCTAGCCGAACACCCAACAACACTCTTGGCTGACAGTTACTTACAAAACTAACTATGATGCGGCTTATAAAGTAAACTGAGATCCGTAATAATACCTAATAGAATGCCCAATCGCATGAAGTATCACCGCTTGAAGAGTAGAGGGCACTAGGTATATGCCCTCGACATTGTTTAAATTTTAAATGTTATTATTATTTTATTATATATGTAGGCAGGCAGATGCTGGATGCGGCAATCTGAAGACAGGGCGCTATGGCGCTCATTAGGGGAGGGCTAAGTCCAGCAGTGGACTAATATAGCCTGAAGTAGAAGAAGCAGTGATGACTGATGATGGATCCCTGAATTGAAACTATTTATTATATTAAATTTTGTCCTCTTGTGTGTAGGTTAGTACTTTCCTTGTCTTGTGTAGAACTTTATTATAAGATATATATGTATGTTTATAATAAATTATAAGTTTATATAAGTAACGGTATGTAAGTGTATTATTATTAAGTATAAGTATGTATCTATATTCAAATTTGCACTGGCTACCCGTCTATCTAATTTCCTTCAGCAACTTTCCATCGTAAGGTTGTCTGGAAGAAATGGCTTTTAGCAATAAGGCCGCCAATTGTACTATGTATATTTGCAATTGTTTTGTATTTGTAGTTTTTCCAGTGTACAATAAAGAATATTCTTATCTTATCTTATGTTATATGTGTCTCATGGTAAACTTAAGTAAACACGTGGGTGTTTACGTAAGGAAACGTAAGGTCGTATTGCATCACACGCAGCTGATCTTTGGGATTGTTATGTAACCCGATGGAAGAGTTCGTTAAATTTACCTATTTAGTTAAATTAACTCGAGGTCCGCGGATCACGGTGAACCTGATCATAGAACCGATACACGGGTAATCTTGATGCAACTCGAAGAGATAGATGTTAAATAGATTTAATAAAAAGTTGCGTCAGATAAGAATGAACACGACGAAGGAAAGCCGAGTGTCTGAGGTGTTCATATACCTCGGCCTATCTATACCTACCTACGGTTGCTTTCAGTGATAAGGCCGCCAATTGTACTATATTTTCAGATAATTTCTATTGCTGTAATTTCTCTGTACAATAAGGTATATTCTATCTCTATCTATCTCAGAGCTTGGAATTGCCAATCCGCGGTAGGCACGCGTGGTGATTAAGCCCATACTCTCGTGTGAGGACACCTGCCTGTGGGAGGTGTGTGGCTACATAAAAAAAGATCCCTAGTAATTAGTGTGTTTATGTTTTATCGTATTTAACTTGTTGGTAATGCAAAAGAGCGCCGTGGCCTAGGCGAACCGAGTGATTGGAATCAATCACTCGGTTAAGCAACAACAGGCGTGGTCAGGTACAGGATGGGTGAGCGTCCCGTGACTACCGCTAGTGGCATTTTTCCGAGCGCTTCCGTGCTTCGCAAGGCACGTTAAGCCGTTGGTGCCGGCTGTCATATAATGGCAGTCGTTAAGCCATGTCAGAGGCCTTATGGGCGGCTTGATAACTTCTGACAGTGAGGCCCGCCACTGCCTCACAATCCTCCACCAACCCGGACTTGGCACCCGTGGTGGAGTATGTCCTAACCTTCCTGCGATGCAGGAAGAGACCCGTGCCCCAGCAATGGGGACATATAAGGGTTGATAACGATAATGCAAAAGATCCCATTAAAGCCTAATATCGGCCTGTCGACGGTCGATCCTTGCATTGTTAACGATCGCTTCATAATAATTGATGATTTTTCTTTTTTGTACTTTCACTGGTAATTAATAATTGTAATAACAACAGTAAAAATGGGATATCTACACATTTAGCAGACCTAAGGGTCTACTGACGTTTAAACGCGTGACGCGTGCATGTACACTTTGGGTGTCAATCTAGCTTATAACTAGCCTATACTATACATACATTACATTATACAATAAATCAATCAATCTTTTATTGCAGACTAAGTGCAGATTGGTGGTATACATTTTGTGGAACTTATTACTTAGTCACCCTTTACATTTACATACAAGCGCATACATTGCTTCTGGCTCCACACTAGTATACCCTGAGTCGTGGGCACCAGAAACAACGACATCACAAACATGTAAACATCCAAGACCTGGGCTTTTATGCTGCAATTATATTGTACTAATATTGTTACCTGTTTTACATGCCTAATAAACCAAAATATAAAGGAACATGAATATGTATGATACAGAACCCTCCATGCATCAATCCGTTTCGCACTGGGTCAGTGTCTAGAGCTCAGTACGTCTGTAAGACCGGCGAGTGGGTAACACAAGCGGACAGTAAACACGAGTTAGCGCCGGTAGTTGAACCCGGAACTGGCACTCGGAGACCAGCCGACGATCGTCGGACATATGGAAGCGGCTCGCTTTGGAAAACTAACTGCCGCTAACACGTACAAGCCGACAGGTTCATAGCACGAGGAAAACGTACTTTGGACTGCATTATGTCTGGACTACTGCATTATGTAACGTGCCAATGCTAAGAGGTTTAATGATTTTTAAGTGCATTGTGTGGACTTTTTTTATGTGGCCTATAAACATTATAGAAACTGTGTTTACACGGATTTTACTCGTTTAATTTTACATTTTTAGAATTTTCCGGCGTTTCAGCACTTTTTCAAGTAACGTGGACTCGGAAGACTGAGGTGACAGGCGTCTTTTTGAAATCATTAACTGATAGTTTACTACCCTAGGCGAAAATTACAAAAGAAATCCGTTCCAAAATTATAAATAAGATTTTTTTTATTTATAAATTACATTTAATTTTAACTTCAATTACTAATAATCAATATTGTTGACTGTATATAAAGTAATTGGTTTGCCTATTTTGGAACGTAACTTCAGGATTTCTTTTGTAATTTTTGCCGAGGGTAGTAAACTAATACTTACATGCTTTCAAAAAGACGCCTGTCACCTCAGTCTTCCGAGACCACGGTACTTGAAAAAGTGCCGAAACGTAGGAAATTGTACAATAGTAAAATTAAACGCGTAAAATCCGTGTAAATCTTATCTTACATATTAGGTGCCGACAGAATACCAGCGTTGCAGAAGGTATTCCTTTTGTGACAAATGCTGAGTCGGGTCCTTTCACAAACGCAGTGCACTGATATTCCTTGCATGTTTCTTTTTAATCTAAAATTATTAATTCTGTACATTGTTATGTATATTCTGTCATTGTACTGTGTTTTTAAGTGAATAAAATTATTTCAATTCAATTCAATAAATACAGTTTTTATTATAACATAACATTTAACATTTACATACAGGCACAAACATTGCTTCTGGCCCCACACTAGGATACCCTGTGTCGTGGGAACCAGAAACAACGACATCACAAACATGTAAACATCCAAGACCTGGGGTTTTTTTCTTGTTCCCAGCCGGGATTCGAACCCGGGACCTCTTGCATGGTAGGCAGACGCGCTACCGCTACGCCACAGAGGTCGTCATTATGTCTAGTACTCGTGTTAAACTTAAAAAATACTAGCTTATAAACATTCCACTGCAAGGCACAGACCTTGTCTCAGAGAGAGAGAGTAGGGGCTTAATTACCACGAGAGCAATTTCAAGTGCTGAGAGGTGTTTGAACATCTCAGATACTGTTTCCTCAAAATGACACACACACTTTCCTCACGCTATAACTTCACAAATGTACACAACTTAGAAAACAAAGTCATTGGTACAGTCTATTTATCCTTACTTGGCCAATTTAGTAAACAAGATTCTAACCTCAAAATTGATATTTGATGCCAAAACGACATATTTTCTCGCAATTTAATGTACTTTGTTTATAAAATTGACAGTGTGTTATCTAAAATAGTCTCCCCGATTACGTCATTTACGGAAATATGGCGCTTTGCGACTAAAATCCATACTTTACGGGTAGAATCTAGTTTACTACGAGTAAATTGGCCAAGTAAGGATAAATAGACTGTATATGCCCGCACTGAGATAGAACTAGCGTCCGTCGGAGGGCCGACGGACGCCGGTGTGGACTTAAAAAAATTATAATAAAACGCGCTGAAGAAACAGGCCTTCCCTAGAGAAAGGCATAGAGTAAATTCCTAATGGGGTGCCTCAGGCTCCAATTACTCGTAATATCGAAATCAAACGTAGTTTGGCTTTAATTTACACGCGACATCGATCGCAATGATGCTTCTTAAACAATGCAAAGACTTGCATTTGGGAGCCTGAGGATGCCTCGTGTTAGAGGCGAAACGCGTCGCGTGTTTTCTAACACAAGTATTGGTGTTGGTGGTGGTGTGTTCGTGTCTTGCTTCTGCTTGAAAAAGTGGGAGGGAGGGCGGTGCATTAGCTAACCGCATGGTGCTTGTGGGATTTTTGGCGGAAGTTAGCAAAGTAATTTTAACTTTTTAATGCAATCAAAATTTAACCTACACCACAGGTATAAGGTCTAAAATGGCGGTCTATTTCCGTTACACTCCAGACACTACTATGTACAGCGTTTGTCGAACCGTGCTAATAAACAAAGCGTGTAGCAGTTTCACACTTTGTGACGTCACAGACTGAACTCACAGAAAACCCGGCCAAGTGCAACTTGGATTTGCGCTTGAGGTTCCTTCCGTATCACTGCATTTACGCGTATCCGTGCTGCATTTTCACAAAAAATATGTTCTTCTTCGTTGCTTTAGCTTCAAGGGAGCACCGATTCTGACGTTGGTTGCGGCAGCTTCCAAACAGGAGTGATATTATTATAATTATCAAAATTTTTCATAGCACAAAACACATTAACATCAACCCATTGTGTCTCCACTGTGGGGCATGGTTCACTTCCCTGATGATAGTATAGGCCATACTCCACCACAGGGGCCAAGACCGGATTGGTAGAGGCTTGCAAGTTTAGTGGTTGGTCTTACTGTCAGAAGTTTTCAAGCCGCCCTAAGGCCTCTGATTTGGCTTAACGACTGCGGTTACCGGCACCAACTGCTTAACGCGCCTTGCGAAGCACGGAATCGGTCGGAAAAATGCTACTAGCGTTAGTCCTAGACGGTCACCCATCCATGCACTGAACGCGCTCACTCAGGCAGCCGGGGCTACGAGCGAGCTACGACTAAACCCATGTTTTGGTGTAAGCGCGAAGTTCATACTAAGCAGCATTTTGCTACCAGTCAACCTTTGGTTTGTGGATATTCACTAACCCCCCGGTAGTGATACATCCCCGATACGGACAGCATAGGCTTATAAAGAGGTAGTACTCTCTGAGTGCGAAACCCGTTATAAAGAGGTTCCTGATAGCATTCTTTGAGTGCGGAACCCTAAAAGGGTGCACCATTACTCCGAACACCATCTTTCGGACACCAGGTCCTTGACCCTAATTAGGGTAACGTTGACAATGATGACACGACACAGCGTCTTGAAATGCGCTTCGAGTTAACGTAATGGGTTAAATTACCCACATCATTTTTGAACCTATAACTGGATTCAAACCGGTTTTAGGATTGTCGCTCAACAAACAGACAGGTGGTAGTTCGATATGCGTGAGTTAGCGAGTTCAAATCCCGCCATGTACTTATCCAATTGCTTTGTTTTGTAGGTTACGTACTTACCTCGAATTTTAAACAAAAATCTCACTTTCTATGGGGTTGTGCATCAGAGGCTCTTACCCCAAGAAGGGCCTTTCATTTTTTACCCCCATACATGGCTTGTAAACATGGTCGTTTATTTAACGACACACGGAGTTGCAATATGAATATAGTTTTGGTACTGTCAACGTTTCAAACTATAATGAAATCACCTATAGTCTGTACCAGATGGAATTTCCCGGGACTAGACAAACTATGACGCAAATGTTTAAAAAACTGAAATATATATTATGCTTATTTAGCTTATGCTAACCGTGGCACGGTTAGTCAGAGGTCGCGGGTTCGAGTCTCGGCATGGGTGGAATTTTTAGCCTCTAAATAGGTTTTTCAATCACCCAGCGAAGCCTGGTCAGCGAGGGTGATTAGACCACAAGCCTTGTGGCTTGTGGGAGGCCAAGCATGTCCCGGAGAGGGACACTCTAATAAAAATGCAAAAAATACAATTTATAAAATTTATTTAATTATTAACTCGAGTAATACAATGATCAATATGTCAATTTCAATTTCTAATTGTTGCATGTAAATAACTATTATTTTGAAAAATTAATAAAGGCTTATATTATTATAAATAGGTTTTTAAAATTGTCTTTAGCACGGGTTTGTGCATTAAAAAGAATATAATATATGTTATGCTGATTATTGATTTTGATTTGCTGGCTATATTTATAGGGTCCTTATTTATTTATGTATTTTTTATACTTATTTTTAATGTACCGTACTCTATCAGAGGTTATTATTATTTTAATTTTTTACTGCGTTAATTACATGAGTAAATGTACAAGGCGTGCTAAATGCAAGAAGTATTTTCTTCCAGCAAACCTTTGGTGTTGAAGAGGCAAAGGTTAGTGAAAAGTTTGTTGAAGTGGCAAAGGTTAGTGCAGGAAAAGAACGTGAAATACAATAATAAACTTACATAAACATAGGGAGATACCCTAGACGTACAGGAGCGGGGGAGGGGTTCTGAATACCCTAGACGTACAGGAGCGTTGGGGGGGGGGGGTTCTGAATAATAAAAACGTTGGTAACCACATCGCTATCGGACCGATGGACTAAAACAGACGGACAGACCGGACGGCAGGATTGACTGGATTGCCAAAAGTGATCCGGTTCCATTCGAGTCCATCTAGAAATCCTGGGTAGAAAATGGCGCTGGTTAGGACATACACTGCGCCGCGACAAGAGATGTCTGAACAGACAAGCAAGATCAATAGACCAAGAGGCCAATTCGATCGGCACTAGCTGGCCTGAATTGGAAGCTGCCGCGAACCACCGTCAGAAGTGGACATCTGCGGTTAAGGCTCTATGTTCCCTTAAGTTTTAAAGGACCGAATACGAAGAAGTATCTTTAGAATTATTGTACATAATTTATTATATATGAACCTTTGTCCTACCCCCTATGGTTGATTGGTAGAAAATGAGTTATGGCATTGACAAAGTTAATGTCATTAAAATATCATTTCACTGTTTGCCACTAGCATCACCTTCTCTACGTCACCGGTTGGTTGGCTAGAATAAAATACTATTTAGTACTAAGCGCGCCAGTTCTAACATCTTTGGTGGTACAATATTTTTTTTAATAATAATAATAAGTTTGCACTTTGAGAAACCGATCCCTATGAAATAGTTTGTTGACATCGAGGAAAAGGTTGTTTAGTACGAAGTATACGTGCGAGTGTGAATGCTCAATGTTATTGGAGTCATTCGAGTATCATCATAAAGCATTCGATCTCACATCGGATTGTATAGGATGGCGTCGAACGCTACAAACCATTACAGAAGATTCGCTTTACAGTAGCTAGGCCACCAAGATAGTGATCGTGTATTAGTGTTTTATTGGGAAGTTTGATAACTTCTGACAGTATGGCCACTGCCTTACAGTCCTCCACCAATCCGGACGTGGCCTCCGTGGTGGAGTAAGGCCTAACTTTGCCTAACGTGAAAACATACCTCCGCGTTTGACACGTACAATGGCCCATCTATGAGGTGTTGTCCGCCTATGGGTTTTGAGGGCACTGATGGTCAACCCAAACTTTTTGCAAGAGGCATCAAGGTGGGACAGATATGATTGTAGTGCAGTGTAACTGTCGGCCATGAAGCAAGCGTCATCTGCGTCAAGAGCATCGAGTATTCTGAGCTGACTGCATTTGCCCTTTGCCCGAAATCTCGACAGATCAAAGACCCCTTTGTCGGTGCGAACTGTGATGGAGATGGGATTGTCGCAGCGACCGACGGCATCGTTTACCACGGCTCCGAAAAATATGCCAAACAACGTCGGGGCCATAACGCAGCCTTGTTTGACGCCGCATGCCACAGGAAATCCCTCAGAAAGACTGTCCCCAAATTGTACCCTTCCCATCATCGGATCGTGAAACTGGCGAATGATGTTCACGAATTTTGAAGGGCAGCCAGAGCGCCTTAGGACTTCCCAGAGAGCCTCTCGGGGCACACGGTCGAAGGCTTTTTCAAGGTCAATGAAGCTTCTAACCTTCGCTATAAAGACGTCCTTAAAAGGCATTTAACCGCTACCGGCATTTCTCCTGATAGCTGGGAAAAAGTTGCTTATAGACGCAGCGAATGGCGCTCCACCATTCTCAGCAGGGTGGGAGTTTTTGAGGATACTCGGCTCGAGACTCTCGACTCCAACAGACAGCAGCAAAAAACCCGTCCAAAGCCCACATACTCTTACACGTACAATGACCGTGGTGAGCTTCACTGCGGCCAATGTAACCGGACTTTTAAAAACAAGCTGGGCTTCGCGAGTCACATCCGAGCACACCGCCGCAGAAGTCCTACCAATCCTTGAGGTCGCCGTCATCGGACTCGATGAGGAGGACATCATCATCATCATCATCATCATCATCACCATCTATGAGGCGAGTGCGGAAATCTCAGGTCTGACGAAGGAAAATGATGTGGACACCGTACAATGACATTTTCTTTTATAGACCCTCTGATTTGGAGACGTTACTGTTGCTGCAACAATGGATTCGCAAGCGAGAAACCCAGGTTCGATCCCCAGTGCGAGTATGTACCAATGACTTTGTTTAATTTCAAAGTTACGTACATTGTGAATTTGTAGTGGCAATACCACACGCTAACCGTGAAGGAAAACTTGCCTCCGCACGAATTGACTAGTCTTTCCTGTGGGCTAGGCCAACTAAGCTGTCTGGATGGTATAGGCGCTGCGCGAGCCTACTCCATCTAAAAAACAATGCCCCAGGCACTGTAGCGTCCGAGTGGTCCCTTCACCCATCTAGTGTGAGTGACGATGTCACTGGACGCTATAAAAATCATCTTATTACGTATATGCCCAGGCTGTTGCTGCGTCCGCACTGGCCGGTTATGGCCACTTTTTACCTGGCCTTGATTTTCCCTTTCGAGAAAAATGAACGCAGATAAATTCTGTAATTTTATTCCACTGTGCAATGCAACCATCGGCTGCTGAATTAACAATTGGACTCAGTGTAGGAGTACTTTAGTAATAATACATTTGACGTCGCTCTATGCGGACATTACGACCCCGGGGATTTGATTCTGCTAATGCATTGTGGTGCAATGACAACTGCATGAACATGGCGATTTAATTTCGTTGCTGCTTCAAGGCTACGCGCACATACCTCGAACCTACCAGGCGTCAATGGTATGAAAAAATACCCCACGTGAACCGACCATGCATCTGTCCTGGTACTAATAATGTACTAACAAAATCGAGGCCCGGGAAGCTTGGAAACCCATGAGGCCTATGTCCTGGAATGGGTGTCAAATGACTGATTGATGATATTACGGGCCTTATCGCGATTGTTTTTAAAACCTGGAGCCTAAAACCTAGTTCCCACTAAACAGTTCCCAGCGTTCTATGTCCATCTGTGCGGCATTAGAGACTACAATTTCTGTCGCTTTCGTATTATTTCACAATATTTTATAAGCGCCTTCGGACTCGACTTTCAACTGCTCAACTAATTATTGCCTTTTGTTCCTGCCCCTTATAATGAAATTGTGTCGTAAATTTGAATACGTTATAAAGCTCATGGGAGTTTCTATTCTGAGTTTCTTACACAATGAGGGATCAAAGAACCTATTTCGAATGGAGGAGACTTAGGCCGACTTGCACCGCTTTTTAAATTTCACTTAAGCCGGCACGTTAAGTTGGTGCCGGCTGCTGTCGACAGATGGCAGTCGTTAAGCCAAGTCAGAGGCCTTAGGGCGGCTTGAAAACTTCGGAAAGTAAGACCAGCCACTAGTCTTGCACGCCTTCACCAATCCGGACTTGGGCCCCGTGGTATATAGTATGGCCTATACCTTCCTCAGGGAAGAGACCCGTGGCCTTCGGTGGGGACAAAATGGGTGGATGATGATCATAAATCCAATAATATACATATAATCTATTTCCAGCGTGATGCACATAGCTATGCCATAGGATTCTTATGATATTGTGCAGTCCTACACCCTACGTCAGCATATTATCGTATGGAAAACCCCGAGATAGAATACAAATAAATATTATACTAAGTTTAACGAATTCCAATGATAAAACCTTGTTATGCAGAAAGGAAGCAGATATTGTAGTCTTTGCATGCGCTCGACTCAAATGACATCATTAGAATTCCCAGCGTTATTATTACATGTGGTTATGGTAGAAAATATTGTTACTTAAACTATTAATATACGGTAGAATGGCATTTACCGTGGCATTTTTCCGAGTGCTTCCTTGCTTCGCAAGGCATGCTGGTGCCGGCTGTCACGCAATGGCAGTCGTTAAGTCATGTAAGAGGCCTTATGGGCGGCTTGATAACTTCTGACAGTAAGGCCCGCCACTGTCTTGCAATCCTCCACCAACCCGGACTTGGCCCCCGTGGTGAAGTATGGCCTAACCTTCCTGCGATGCAGGAAGAGACCCGTGCCCCAGCAGTGGGGACATACAAGGGTTAATATAATTTATCCACTCGCAAAGTATGGCGCACTAATTAAGCGCCTTTTAGTGTGGACCCCTATAATAAACAAATTTATGTCATAATGAGCATGCATGCATGCATACATACATACATACATACATACATACATACATACATACATACATACATACATACATACATACATACATACATACATACATACATACATACATACATACATACATACATACATACATACATACATACATACATACATACATACATACATACATACATACATACATACATACATACATACATACATACATACATACATACATACATACATACATACATACATACATACATACATACATACATACATACATACATACATACATACATACATACATACATACATACATACATACATACATACATACATACATACATACATACATACATTCATACATACATACATAACGTCACGCCTGTATCCCAGAGGGTTAGGCAGAGACCAGGGACTGTCACTTGCCACAATCCTGACAGATCACCTTCACTTCATCAACGTTCATAAGTCGTTGCATGCACGCACGCCGGTTGCGGGTACTGTCAATCTTCTCGTTTGCCAATACAGTGCCGGCTGTCATGTAATGGCTTCCCCTATTTGGTCGAAGTATGTCCGCCTGGGACGTCCCTTTACCAGCCCTTCAAGTCACATTCGCAATATATATTTGTCAATCTTTCTTTCTTTATCCTCTCCACATGTCCAAACCAACGCATTCCTTTGTCAATTCTAGTCACTACATCCTCTTTCAGTCCACAACGTTCTCTTTCAGTCTATTGCGTATCCTGTCATTCAAACTAACACTACACATATTGTGCATGATGCAGAATATATTTTTGAAAAAGGAATAAACTAAAATAAAAATAAAAGAAACACAAGTACACTAAAAAGCACTGCACGCTTTTCGGTTTTGCCACTGAATATTACGAAACTAAGGTATTATTTTTTACTTTCTTTGCATTACCGACAAAATATTATTTCTTTTCTTTTTTTTAACTGCTTTTGTACATTAACTCACGGTTGTATCCCAGAGGGGCAGGCAGAGTTTGACATAGTATTCAACAAAATATAATTGCGATTGCAATTATATTTTGTTGATTTGTCGATGATTTTCTTCACGTTTATTGTAACTACAAATTAACAAATATACTTGGAAACTGTTTTTTATATTTGTATCACAGACTGTAGTACCTACGTTATTAAATTTAACAATAATTAATATAAACTAATACTATTACAATATAGTATATTTTATTATTGATGGCTGTAGTGAAATCTTATTATGCATACGTTTAGGTGGCAACTGATGTATTTGGTTTAAGATGTCTCGAGAAGAGATGGTCAAAGTGGTTTGTTTTTCCCGCTGCCTTTTTCTCCACTACAATACGGCCTGAAGGCAGCGGCCTATATTTTTTATATTGTACATTGACATTCAGCAAACAGAATGTAAATTCCTTATGTTGAAATAAATTGATTTGATATGATTTGGTACTGAACCTACTACCTCTTGAATGTGAGGCATGATCTTTTATACTGTCCTATACGACATACCTAATTGGCATTGGCCTTGACGACATTATTAGGGGAATTCCTAAATCCAAATTGAGTCAAGTGGTATTTAATGTTACATGTTTCTGTTGAAACTGCTCTAGGATACGTTCTCAAGTGTTCTAGGGAACTCCATTAATTCTAATGATGATTGATATTATCATTAGATTATATAACAATGAAGGAAAACGTCGTGCGAAATTATGTGTTCGAAGAATGTTGAGTCAATCGGTAACGATAACGATTGTGTTTATGTAAAATCAATTAATTGCTTAATTGCGGGTCGTTAGTTCTCTTATGGAACTTTTCTAGGGATGTGGAGTGGATCGACCTATTAATTGACTCTTCAATGCAAACCTACTGCGTGATGCACTGTGCATCACGAACTATTCATCGATATCAACCCTTGTATGTCCCCACTGCTAGGGCACGGGTCTTTTTCTACATCGCAGGAAGGTTAGGCCATACTCCACCACGGGGGCTAAGTCCGGATTGTTGGAGGATTGTTAGACAATCTTACTGTCAGAAGTTATCAAGCCCCCATAAGGCCTCTGACATGGCTTAATGCCATTACATGACAGCAGGCTCCAACAAGATACATATCCCAAGAAGACATAAACTAGAGTAACTACTTGATGAAGAAACAATAAAATCTGACGATTCGATTAGAAAGATACTAGATTCTAATAATTTTATTTGCCCTTTCCGTTTCGCGAAGAGCCACGGACGTTCGTTTTAAAATAGAGCCACGATTTGAAGAATAAACTCTCTTCACCATTCAACAAAACTGCTAAAAGAATCAGAGAGAAGTACTGAAATAAAGAAAGCCGAGCAAAATCCGTCCATCTCGCAACTAGTCTAAAAATAAAACGCTAACTGCAGAATCCCGCAACAACTGCATTAGCGATCCTACTTGTTTAATCGAGATGCAGTTATATCTCTATAAATACACCGGCATTCTCGCCCAGACCTCTCACGACTTGTTCCCGAGTATCGGAGGCGGGGTCAAGGAAAACTGGACAAGCCGAGTCTAGTCTAGTAAAGCCAGACAGCCGAGTCGGAAGTCCGACGTACGTTTCCGAATGCTCCTATTTCGCAGCCAAGCCAAAACGACCTTTAAGGCCGATGTGGATTACGCCGGAATTTCCCTGTGAAGTACTGAAGTGAGGCGGATATGAAGAAAAACCGATGTTGCTAGCAGGGAAATAAGGTTGTTTTTGTATTGTTCGCGCTCGGAGTCAATGCGCTCAATAATGCATATAGAGTGCAAACCTCTTAGGTATATAGTACGCGTGTAGTAAGCGTAGTAGCCTTGGTCGTGTGTGTGCTTGGCGATTGTGTTAGTGAATGCAGTTTTTATGTGTGAGTGGAGTGTTAGGTCATCTTTTATGAACGGCGCGCCGCTTGAGATGCAGTCGGGTCGGCGAGCGATGGCGTGGGTAGTTGGAGCGATTTTTTTTAATAATAGCAACTGGCTGAATTACTGGTTTCAATTTGACATGTATAATACGGTACATTTAATTTCTACGCAAATACATTACGACTTTTGTCGACTTCATTCACTTACAAGTCACTTCGGAACCGGATTTGTGGTTTAAATGCTCTGGATTCTGCTGGTAAATTTTAAGGACTTGGTGGTAAACATGAAAACTAGCGTTCAACGCTGGCCTCTAGATAGATAGATCAAATGAAATCATTTGTTTTGTCATGAATTACATTCTGAACGCATCTTTGCGTTGTAAAGTGTTTAGGTTCGCTATAACTATGACAAACTTTCCAGGCACTAACTACAGCGTCCCCAGACAGGCAGGCAGGGACCAGGGACTGCCACTTGCCACGATCCTGACAGATCACCTTCGCCTCATCAACGTTCATAATTCGTTGCGTGCACGCCGGTTCTTTCGCCGGGTACTTTTATCTTCTCCTTTGCTAGTACATCCCCTATTTGGTCGATGTATTTGCGCCTGGGACGTCCCTTACCAGCCGTTCCACTCACATTCGCAATAAGTATATATTTGTTTCGTCAAACTTTCTTCCTTCGTCCTCTCCACATGTCCAAAACAACGCAACATTCCTTTCTCAATTCTAGTCACTACCTACATCCTCTTTCAGTGCACAACGTTCTCTAATCAGACTATTGCGTATCCTGTCATTCAATCTATTCCTTCTAAAACCGTTTTTTTCCGCAATTTTGTCATTGATCTTTGTGGAATTAGTAGAATTAAAGTTCTCAGTCTCTCTTTTACTATCACTTTCGTCCTCTCTCTCTACTCTTGATTTTTCTCTCCCCTCCATGTATGAGAGGTTGGCATTTAGCCTCTTTGCATCATTCTGTATACCGTGTAACCCCGAAATTTTGTTCGGCAGTTTTATCTATCACTGATCTATTCTTTGTGGAGTTAGAAGAATTAAAGTCACTCCCTCTCTTTTCCTATCACTTTCTTCCTTTGTCTCTCTACTCTCTGAATCTGTAAAAATACCGGAAACATGAGAAAACTGAATCCTACAATATTAATATTAGCGTAATATTATAAACACGAAAATTGTTAGGTATGGATGGATGTTTGTTTGTTAATCTTTCACGTGAAAACTACTGAATGGATTTAATTAAAACTTTACAATAATATAGCTTATAAATCAGAATAACGCATAGGCTACGATTTATGAGGAATTGTGTGAATTGTCTCAAATAAGGCGATAAGTGTCAAGTAAGTAGGAAAAAATCTAACATCTGCGAGCTATTCTGGCATGCGCTGCCAAAACCTTTTGTACGCCACACTAATATAAGCTAGGTACTCGAAATATTAATCCTGCGCAGACGAAGTCGCAAGCACCAACTAGTGTGTAATAAACTTAAACGGTGACATCATTCCACGACTGAAGTAAAATTTTTGCAGACGCTCCCGCTTTAATGTGTTTTTTTGGGACTTCGTTCATAAAGTAGCTACAATTTTGCGAGCGTTTTTTTAAACAATGACACCATGTGCCTTGGGATTTTGTATTTAATTACGTCTTTTCTCATGCTCTGTCTCTGTTAATCATGACCGGTGCATTCTTATGACTGGTGCAATTAATCTGAGACTCCTTTTGTTTATGCATAATTATAATTTGGCTAATAATTTTACGGAGTTAAAATCATAAACACACGCCTGTTGTCTTAATGCCCTTCTTTTTCAATTTAAGTAAAGTTTCAATTCAATATCAGCGATATCTAGAAGTATCCAGACTTCTGGATACCGCTGGTTATGGTTCGAAACAAGATATAAAACAATACTTGATGTAGAATTTCTCTCAAAACTCAGCCCGGGCTTACGTAGGCATATAACTGTAACCGGTGGAATACCTAACTTATACCTTTTTCGAAAGGACTACATTTTCTCATAATCTCGTCATCATCGTACCTTTGTGTATCGAATTAAGTATAGTCTATTAGCTTTTAGAATATACCTCGGGCTCAAAAGTAGGCTTCGCCGGTTTTCGTACTCATGATCGAGTTCTGATTTCAAAATTAAGTGTCATATTAGTTCCGATATTTCTATTACAAGAATATATCCGATTCTATCCGATTGTAGCCGAGGTATATTCTAAAAGCTTTGTACTTTAATGTTTTTACCCAATAAATATTGTACTCAATTCTATTCCAATCAACCGGTGCCAGTCCACTGCTGGACATAGAGGCCGATGCCCAATATCAGTGCGAGTACCAAAACTGTATTGTAAATCTCTTGAGTTCCACGGATTCACATACATACATACATACATAACCTCACGCCTGTATCCCAGAGGGGTAGGCAGAGACCAGGGACTGCCACTTGCCACGATCCTGACCTTCGCTTCATCAACGTTCATAAGTCGTTGCATGCACGCACGCCGGCTCCCTGGTACTTTTTATCTTCCACGGATTTACTTATAGCAAAAATAAATATATTTTCTCTATTGTTCACGTCACTGCTAAACGTTCCTTTAATTATATTATTTATTGTTTCAGATAACTACGTACAAGACGCGTTCCTGAAATTTCCTGTGAAACCACGGCCGGCCCATAACCACCTTCTTTCCACTTGCAGCTTTTGGTGAGTATATTATGTGCTTACCGAGTATGTACTCGTATGTCGACGACTAAAAATTCAGGTTCTTATAAGACTGGAAATCATACTTATATTATAAACGCGAAAGTTTGTAAGTATGGATGGATGGATGGATGGATGTTTGTTACTCTTTGACGTAAAAGCTACTGAATGGATTTTAATGAAACTTTACTATAATATAGCTTATACACCAGAATAACTCATAGGCTACCATTTATGAGGATATTGTGTGAATTGTCCAAAATATGGTGATAAGTGTCACGTAAGTGGGATAAAATCTAGCATCTGCGAGCGATTCTGGCGTGCGCTGCCGAAACCTTTTGTACGCCACGCTGATATAAGCTACTCGAAATACTTATCCTGCGCAGACGAAGTCGCGGGCACCAGCTGGTCTAATATATAAAAATCTGAAATGAAGTGAAATTAAATCAAAAGGTTTTATTCAAAGTAGCGCAGAAACTGCGCCTTAATGAACGTTACAATTCAAACTAGGTGTACAGTTCAAAATCTAAATCATTTTAGAGAAAAATGGACAAAAATACTCCAAACATAAGTCTTTTCAAAGTCTAAGGACTTAATAGAGTTTGCATAATTATTTTAAAACATAGAACTCATGCATTTTACAGGCTTTAATTCCAAACATAATTGTCATCTAAATAATCCTTTATGCTATAGCAGCCCTTTTGGCACAAAGTTTACTTTACACATCTCCTGTCACGGTGCGTTATTGAGCTCTTCTGAAAGGGCTTCACCGATTTTTATGATTTTATTTGTGTATATTTAGTAGGTCTTCCAGAAGGACGTAGGCCAATTAATATGGCAAAACAATGTTTCTAAGGTCAGCTAGTAGAAATGGAAGCGCTTGTAATTGCTCATCAGCGGTGGACACGCTTGGTAATTAAGTCCATACTCTCTCTCTGACAGGAGGCCTGTGCTTAGGAACGTACATACGTTACTTAAAGAAAAAAGAAAAGAGCTTCATTTTATTTGCGACAGTGACGTTGAAGATAAAAATGCACTTTTATCATTTACAAGAAACAGCTTGTCAGATAAAAGCGAGCAAATTTCATTCCATGTTAAGGGCATCCATGCACTAACGCCACCAACGAAAAGAGGCATTTCTCTTTTTACAGATAGTTTTTTGCAAAAAGTTGCAGATCAATCTCTGAATCATGTGATTTTTACTACCCACAGCCGTGGACCTAAGGCAAAACCATAATACTACACAGATAGCAGCAACGATCGTTTTTGCCACAAATGGTATCATGTTATATGGTAAATATGGCAAATCTAGTCCTGGTCTGTAATATGAGGTTCTCGGTCGTGATTTATAGAAATCATTATTATATGATTTAGATATTGAGCTGACACTTTTTGCAATAATAGGTGTGCAGACAGTATCAAGTAATCAAATATTTAACCATATTCCCCTAATAAGTACATACGAGTATTAAAAGGATTTAAAACACTGATTTAGTTTTATAAAAAAAGATAACGAATATTTTCAAATAATACATCGTGTGACGACAAGCTTAGGTTAACATTGGTAAACTTCACCCGTACTTTGTTGTGACTACTAGTTATTACGATGTTTATTTACCTGGGCGATTGGAGTAAATGGCGTCGAATCTGACGAGTGACGTCAGATTCGACGCCATTACACTGCGAGCAGTTTTCCCACTGATAAAGTAATTTTAGAAAAAATGGCACTAACCTTCCTTAAACTTTAGTTTATTACTGAATTATTGTTTTTTTTTTGTATGTAATAAATATGTCCACACATTATGGAAAAGGATTTAAAGATCTTTTTCTTCGTGCCTATTATCTGAAAATACATATGATTTTTTTCCTTTGGCATCTAGTGACCCTCACGGAACCCCTTAACAGAATGCTTCTTGTCATACATGATAAAAGAGATTAAAATACTTAAGAACTCATAAAATCACTGATTAAATTCGCGATACGAAATAAAATGCCTCTGAACAATCCTGAGGTAAGTTTCGAAATGAAATCTCCAAAAAAAGGCCCGATCACAAAAGTGACACTTTATAAGTTAATGGACGATTCACACCGAATTATTTTAGGTCGAGCAAAATCGCTTCGGGCAAAATAGATTACGCAGACGATTTGACCCAATATCGTTATCGGCGGGTCACAGTAGGCCAAAATTGTAGGTGAAGAGAAAAATAGCAGTTTAGTGAGATTGATAGGTTCGGATCCGCCGAAGGAAGTCTAGGTTTTATTAAGAACAATTTAAAACTTTTAGGGTTCCGCAGTCCATAAGGAACCTTTATACACTTCTGGACACATCTATTGGCCCATCTTGCATATTCAGTTTTAATAGTCGTAGCTAAAAATTTAAATTAGGTCGAGCAAAAAGTTTTTATGCAGTTTTGAACCAGGCACATTCATAATTTTATTCAATAGTCTTTATATGTATCAGGTTTAAAAGTTCATCAATAGTTTTTGTTCAATCTAGCAATCATATTTAGGTAGGGGCCATTGAAACTTAAACTCTAAGGTGGGCCAATAGATGTGTCCAGAAGTGTAGTTTCTCTAACCCGTCCGTCCGTCCGTCTGTGGCTTCGTATAGTTAGTAGTAGTTAGACCTGAGATTTCCAGGTATGTTAACACTCTCGACACTAGGGTTTCCTCGCGATGTTTTCCTTGATAGCGCTCGTGGGCGAGTCGAACCGAGTGATTGAAACCAATCACTTGAGTTAAACAACAACAGGCGCGGTCAGGTGCAGGACGGGTGACCGTCCCATGACTACCGCTAGTGGCATTTTTCCGAGCGCTTCCGGGCTTAGCAAGGCACGTTAAGTCGTTTGTGCCGGCTGTCATGTTATGACAGAGGCCTCATGGGCGGCTTGATAACTTTTGACAGTAAGGCCCGCCACTGTCTTACACTCCTCCACTAATCCGGACTTGGCCCCCGTGGTGGAGTATGGCCTAACCGTCCTACGATGCACCAAGAGACCCGTGCCCCAGCAGTGGGGACATTCATGGGTTGATATCGATTGCTACTATAACTTCACAAATGCAACTTCGAAAACAAAGTCCTTGGTAAATGCCGGGATTCGAACCTACGACCTCCCGATTGAAAAGCCGGCGTTCTACCGCCCCGCTACCACCACGCTCCGCTACCACCGCTCCGGATAATGTAAATATCGTAAGAAAAATATGAAACTACAAATATTCCTATAATAAGTATATTTTACTTATTAAAAAGTTTGTGTTCCAGATATTTGAAAAGTCAACAAAGAGACAGTCGGCGCAGACGATTCTTACATGATCTCCCATTTTATTTTAGAGTCTAGCCACCATTTGGCAAGAATCCCTTCTTATAACTCATTCGTCTGTATAACAGAGGCATCCCGAGTGTCCATAACGCTTAAAAGAGGCCCTATCGCGAACTGAATTCGTAGATAGATTCACATTCGAGTTTTGTATAAAAGAAGATTCGATAATTCAGACTAGCCACGACTTTTATTTTAAGGTGTTACTTTCTGCTGTAATTTGAATCAGCCAATCAGTCCGGTTGGTTGGCTGCGAACTTTTTCTTGTTTTGTTTGGTTGTTTTGTTTAGATTTTTTTTATATAGACCAGGTGATGGTTACATTTTACACCATTTGGTTAGGTTTATTAAGTATTTGTATTAGTCAAGTAAATTCATAATTTTGGTACTGTATATGTTCTGAACACTGAGAGTGTAATGTCACTATAAAAGAAAACATTTTAATGACTTCTGCTACTGTGATGTACTGTGTAACTTTTATTTTGTTATTTCGTGTCGATGGTTTCCTAATACCACATTGTCCCTAATACAAAAAAATCAATAAAAATAAATAAATTTTAAAAACCTATTTAGAGGCTAAAAATTCCACCCATGCCGGGATTCGAACCCGCGACCTCTGGCTATCCGTGCCAGAAAAATATAGGTTAATAGGTACATACAGCTAATAAAGCTAAATAGGTTTTTAAAATTGTCCTTAGCACGGGTTAGTGCATTAAAAATAAAAATAGTATAATAAATAAATTTGTTTCAACTCATTAGTATTTGATTCGCGACAGGGCCTCTGACCTCGAAAGGGACAGAAAGACAATAAAATCCCAATCGGTTGGCCCGTCGGATTGGCCAGACGATGTATTTTGGGATGTAAAATGTGTAGGTATGAAAATGATTCCTCGACTAGGATTGTGACACTCACTTGGAAATGGGTCGTTTATTTTTCTCTATAAATTGATAGCTGATTGTCAATGTAATGTTTATTATGAATGGTAATCTAATCATATGATAGCAACGTTTATTTAATCATATGATAGCGATAAGATAAGAATATTCTTTATTGTTCACCAGGAAAAACAAACAAAATAATTATTATTAGTTTATTTAATATAATCCACTTATAGCTACCATTACAGGACCAAACCTAGGGCGATAACGAAGTAATAACACAGAAACAAACCACTTAATACTAAATACTTGTAATTTTATTGAAAAAAAAATAAGCCTTCTTAATTTATGAACATATGTTTTGTTAGAAGTTTTAAAACATAAAATTAGAACACTTTTGAATATTTTCGGGGCTTCATCGCGAAGTTTAAAATGTGTTAGAACACATTTCTTGAAATAAAAAAAATATAGAGGAAATGAATTCCCAGTAATGTAGAAGTGTTATGTAGAACCGCATTTTAGGTCAAAGGTTCGAATTTACCAATATAAGTATTGATTTCGTTTGCTATCACAGAATTGTCCTTCTTAGCGCTCTATTTTTGTAATTTGTAACAAATTAGATCACCGGCAGAGTTCTGTAATTTGTGCGTTTAGTACCAGACTTTTCGTTTCAAAGCTCTGCGAGATTCTCGAGGTCAAAGAACGAACGCACAGAGAGACGCCCGTCGATACAACGGCAACATACGTTTCTGTTTCCTGTCTGTTCGCCAAGTTTCTTAATATACTATAATATCAAGGATTAAGAAACGGACATGATAATAGTTGGGTATGGCCAAGTGACTACAGAACGTCGACTCAGTACGCTGCTTTGTTGGAATACAGTCAAACAATCATCATCAGACGCTCACTGCAGGACATAGGCGTCCCTCATGGTTTTCCAAGCTTCACGTTTATACAATAAAAGTCATTATAGTAGAAAGGTTAACAATTTTCACAAATATGGTTTGAGTTCTGACATTACAGCCCTACAACTAGCCTATATAAGTCCCAATCCAAGGCACATACCGTATAACATAATATAAAACTGTTATTTATTCTATGTATAGGATTTTAAAGCTTTGTCCGAGATGTGGGAATATATAGATTTTCTTAAAACGTAATTACTGCAAAGGAATTGTTACAAAGTATTTTCATGTGAAGCGCTCGTGGCCTAGTCGAACTGAGTCATTGGAATCAATGACACGAGTTAAGCAACAACAGGCGCGGTCAGGTGCAGGATGGGTGACCGTCCCCTGAAAACCGCTAGTGGCATTTTTCCGAGCGCCTTCTTGCTTCGCAAGGCACGCTAAGCCTTTGGTGCCGGCTGTCATGTCAGAGGCCTTATGGGGCTTCATCTGACAGAACTTCTGACAGTAAGACCCGCCACTGTCTTACAGTCCTCCACCAACCCAGACTTGGCCCCTTGGGTGTAGGAGTATGGCCTAACCTTCCTGCGATGCAGGAAGAGACCCGTGCCCCAACATGGGGACATACAAGGGTTGCTATCGGTCGGTCGGTCGATTTTCATGTGATATGTTCTGAGTTAATCTCGTGTTATGCATATTGTGCGTCATGGGCGTGGGTTGTATCGGGCCAGCCGATTGATAAAGTCCCGTCTATTCTGATAACATTGCTAACCCTATTTCGTTGTTGCTACGCGTCCGCACGATAGAAGGCCACAGACAGATACTTGCTTCCATATGCGTGGCAATTTGGACCTTGTGTTGCTCTGTTAGGTGCGGTTTTTGTTCAAATTTGACGTTATATTGCCTGGTCACGGATAGGTTGGTCATAATGGTATGGGTTAGAGATTTTTAACGAAATAACTGTGCCTTACTCAGTAAAAATATAATCCTTATATTCTTTTTGTTGCACTAACCCGTGCTGAGGAAAATTTTAAAAACCTATTTAGAGGCTAACAATTCCGCCCATGCCGGGACTCGAACCCGCGACCTCTGGCTAACTGTGCCAGTGCTCTCTGGTGGAATTTTTAGCCTCTAAACAGATTTTTAAAATTTCCCTTAGCACGAGTTAGTGCAGTAAAAATAATATAATAAATTGTATGACTTAGAACATAAAAAAATATTTACTGCTTATTATTGTAATAGATAGAAAAATATCTATCTATCTATAATCAGCCCACATCAACCAGATCAGATTAGCACAGGACCGTGAGGAATAGCGCAATAAAAAGGAGGCCTATGTCCAGAAAAATATCACAACTGTATAAATACTGCTTATTATTGTATTAGATAGAAAAAATCACAACAAGGCTGACGAAAGTTTTTTACATAAATATTTGATGTCTTCAACAGTAATTGCAAAAAAACTATGTTGATGGCGAAATTACAATTAGGTATGTAATTTTGCCAGTGATATAAGAAAATTATATATTGCTAGCTGACCCCGCGTTGTTTTGCCATATTAATTAGCCTACGAAGTATTCTCGGACCTGCCAAATATACAAAAAAAAATATCACTGCGCCACGAGATTTTTATATATGTATTAGATTTTCTGTATATGCCGTTTATTATCGGAGGTTGGCAAGAAATTCGCCAATTTCTTTTTAGTTACTAACTACCAATATTTTCACTAGCGACTAAGAATTACAAACTGCCGGCAGATGCTGGATGCGGCAAGCTGAAGACAGAGCGCTATGGCGCTCATTAGGGGAGGGCTATATAGCCATAATATAGCCTGAAGAAGGAATTACATAAACATAACATAACCTCACGCCTGTTTCCCAAAGCAGTAGGCAGAGAGTAGGGACCGCCACTTGCCACGATCCTGACAAGTCACCTTCATTACCGTTCATTAGTCGTTGCATGCACAAACGCCGATTCCGGGCACTTTTTTACCTAGGAATTAATTTGCATATTTATCGACTTATGTAGGTTGCCCAGTTAACTTTGAGCAGGCAACCTCGCCTAACCTTATTATCGGGATGATGTACAGTCGAAGCCAGGTCAATATTTACACGTCAGTTGGAAAGTCGCCTGTAAAGTAATCGACTACAGTGCACGCGTGTGGACGTCGACGTGATGTCGACTGTACTCCTAACGTGTCAAAAGCGTGTTGCCATGTTGCCTGTACTTATTACTGTACGGGTGATAATTAAATGCGTTAACGCATAGTTTTGTTGTAAGCTTCAAAAAGTGAAAACTGAGTGATGGTAATGAAAATGCCTTTTTTAATACAGTTGCTCAAAAAGTGGCGTATTACAGGGACGTATAGCGTGCGGGATGGGGGCTATTACACACTCGTGCTTTTTTTTACCTTTACCGCACTCGTGCCTTTTCTTTCCCAACTGTCAAAATAATGTCTATTAAAAAGAAAAACCAACTGCGAAGTTTTTACTAAAAAAAATCATAGAAGTTTTTATGAGCTACTAATTTGTTTCAGTATCAGATTTAATGATTTGATTGAATGAGTTAAGTTAGGTTTCATTACATCTCATTAAATTTCATTTTCATTTCATATCAATAAAAAAATTCTGCTGAAGACTTGGCTGTATGGGCATAGTTCCCTTTGCCTACTAGAATGGGCGAAGAAAAAAAAACTCTTCTTATTTTTTTTACGGTTTGCGTTAAATTGCTTATTTTTTTCGCAACTGTATTAAAAATAGTCGTTCAGTACACGTGCGGAACCGTCATTGCAACTTGTTCCGACTGTCAACCCTCGCCTTTGGCTGCGCCTCGGCTCGGGTAGACATTTGTCGGAACTCTTTGCAATGACAGCCTTTCCGCACTTGTAATGGAATATACTATTTTAAGGTTGCTTGTCAGTGTGGTAAGTTAGCTAAGAGAGTTGTTTTTTTTTTTGTTTTGTAAGCTATAGTTATGTTGTTTTGTTTTGTACATAGTTGTTGAGGATTTAATTGCATAACGGGTACGATGGGACTGTCATCGTCACCGTGTAACAAAAGTTCCTAAAATAAAAGAGATGAAAAAATCGAAAGTTTTACGTATGGGTCCAATAAAATAGTAAAATCAAATAAATCTTTAGTATTAACTCGGCTCCTCATTAGTAATTTCCATACGAACCTAGTTTGGTAATTTATATACGACAATATACGACATGCCTAATTTTTGTTTTTATTTATTCACAAGAAACTCACAGCGCAAATACAATTTAGCTAGACAATTAATTAGACTTAACATAGGCCAATTTCGAGCTTTTTTATACGGTTAGAATCACAATATTAAATTCGTTTCATGAGGATTTTACAAAAAATAAGCAAATGCATGGAATTTGAAAGAAGAACTAAGCCAAAAAAATCTTTTCTTCTTTCTACTTATATCAGCTTCACATTTTCCATCCCTCGTAAAAAGGCTCCCCAAATAGACAAATTCTTTTTACTTGTTCCACCCTTTCGCCTCTAATCGTTATCTTGCTTTCAGTCATTTGATCATTTTCAAAGACCAGTTCTTTCGTCTTACTCACATTAATGTTCCTTCCTTTCCTTTTAAATGCCTCATCCATTACTGTGACTTGTGTCTGAAAACCTAAAAACCTAATGGGGCTATAATTTATTTTGTTCTTTGTACTCAGTTGTAAACACGATCAACCCTCGATTACTGTCCTCAAAACATATTGGCAAAGTTTCATTGCCAAATGTCATTTGTAACCGGAAAAAAATGTATCGTGAAACTAAACGACGTTTGTATGGGAATCGTGCCTTAAGAAGCCTCATCACTAATCGATTTCCTTACAAAAGTAGTTTCTTTTTAATTTACAAACCTTATCTGAATAACACATTGTAAACTTTCGCGACTTGAAACCATTGTTGGAATATCTTTCTCTGAATCTTTATCAACGCGTTTAAATGGACACAAATTGAAGTTTCATTGTGCTTTTCTAACTAAAATGTTTTTATGGACACCACCATACATAATACTTTTGTTTTAATGTTTAATTTCCGGGAGTACTGACGTCTTTAAACCCTAAAAATAGTAGTTTATTATAAGATGAGGCGAGTTTTTTTATAGTATCACACGAGTGTTATAAGACCAAGTTATGTACAGTGTCAACCACTACTTTATCTACTCGCATACTATAATACCCCCCAGTGATGGCACAACCTTGCGCTATGGCGCTCATTAGGGGAGGGCTTTGTCCAGCAGTGGACTAATATAGCCTGAAGAAGAAGAAGAAGAAGATACTATAATACATAAAATAATATTAAACAGAACCAATCTTTGTTTAAATATTGAGCAGTGTTTTTAAAATGTAAAATGCGCATTATCTCCTTCATTAACACTATTAATTTCTAGACAAAGTCAAAAATTTTTATTTGTGAAGCATGAGTTCATTGATAGGATGTATATAAAAAATAATTAGTTCTATACATGCTCTGCCTGATGAGGCGTACAAATTATAAAAAAGGCACCACCATTAGAAACAATAATATAAAAATGTCAACAAGTTAGAAGTTAGAAGTATTGTAGAAAATGGAACTGGTACAGGATGACCTGTATACCCTCCTTTATCTTCAGATTGTCCATAGAGGAAGATCTGCATAGTTGCGTCGCCGCGGACTCGTTCATTGAAACCTTTTTTTTTAAAGTAGAGGGCCAACCTTCTTGGCCCAGCCAGAGGTTGAATAGGTGTATCGTTGTAATTAAAAAGTTATATTATGATACAAGTGTCCAATCAAGAGCTGTATCGTAATAAAACTAAGTGGCGTATTGCAGGGACGTATAGCGTGCGGGATGTGGGCTATATTACACACTCGTGCTTTTTTTACCTTTCCCGCACTAGTGCGTTTTCTTTCCCAACTGTCAAAATAATGTCTATTAAAAAAACCAACCGTGAAGTATTTACTAAAAAAAATCATAGAATGGGTATTTTTCCTTATGTCCAATATAGTTGGAACCACTGTCAAACTCCGTGCACTGCTCTATGGTTTATAAGGAAACCATTTTATTTCATTACTTTATTAATCGTTTTTTTTTTTCATTTCATCTCATTAAATTTCATTTTCATTTCATATCAATAAAAAAATTCTACTGAAGACTTGTAAATAAAAACCAATCTATGTTTGTATGGGAAATGGTCCTTTCCAGATTCCAGACTCCTACTCCAGCCAGTCACGCAATTTTTCGCTTTGAATAAAATTACTTAACAAAGACTCATTTGGGCCTCGCCGCCCAAATTCGCGCAAACAACAATAATACATACCTAATTGAATTACGCGTCCAAAGTGTTTGTGAGCCCCGAGTTACCCAGTTGGCAAGTCACTCTGCTAGAATTAATCATATTTACCCCTTAGGGGATTATTGCCCAGAATGGATCAGTTGTTGTGGCTAATGCAATCAGAATCTGTTACGGTTCGTGTGACTTTTGAGCGTGAACTATTTAATTTGTTAATTTAGGCTGAGTTCACACCAAACTGACTGTCAGCCGCCGAAAGTGAGCGAACGTTACGCAGTTTATTATATTTCCATACATATTCACTTTTTCGTTCACATCAGCAAATTTCACGTAATTTTTTTTTTCTTGCAAATTACTAAGTATACATAGTATAGATGCTCTGTATTGTTTGTATTATTTTTTTTAAGTACCTATCAAGAGATTGTCTTCATGAATTTTATATACCTATTCTACTCCTATCGCATGCTAAGCTCTTATCTAGCGGTGAGGAATGGTTAGGAATTAACAAAATTTAATAAGCTAAGTAGTTTACTGTATTTAAGTGCTTGTTGTTAATTCTGTTTTTCCTCCTTTATAAATAAAATAAAATAAAATAAAAATCTAACCGACAATACTTATTACGCTATTACGCTATGCGTGGGCGCTGACATTCGGCGGTTGATTAATAATTAATACGCTGATTGTCTACGTATTTTTACGTTTACACTGGGGCTTATACTGAGCCTGCTCACATTCGGCAGGTTTGGTTTGAACACGACCTTGGACTATTTAGGCTCTGGCTCCACTGGCATATTAATGGGGTTTCTATTTAAAATAACACTGTACCGTTTAGAAGGAGAGTTTTTTTTTAGAGGCTGTGGTAGCATCGCCGGTAGAGCCCTTGGCTCACATTCGGAAGGTGATGGGTTCGAACTCCGGGTATTAGATAGATAGGTATGAGACCGCTGTGTGGGGTCGGCCTAGAGAATAGCACCAACCCTAATTCTTCCCGCGGGTGTCGTTAAAGGCGACTAAGGGACACAAGCACAGATTACTAAAGAGTACACAAGCCAGGGGGTGGACAGCAGCGCTCTCTGCAGTACAATTCCACCAAACTGTGATCCCCTATCAGCGTGGGGATTATGGGCATTACCCCCCAATGAAGGCACAACGTTGCGCTATGGCGCTTATTGGGGGGAGGGCTATGTCCAGCAGTGGACTAATATAGCCTGAAGAAGAAGAAGTACGAGCATTAGATTGCTCGACATTGTTTGCTAAGCTACGTTTATTCCTGGTGTAGTACATACAATATTCTATCTATCCATCTGTCTACTACATTTGTGGATTTCACTCGCTAACGTGGAAGGAAAATATCGTAAGGAAATCTCAGTGACCGAGGTGTTAGCAGCGCTTGAAATCGCCTATCCACGGCGGGCAAAGGTTTTAATAAGTCCATAAGCTCTTTGAGAGGAGGCCTGTGCACTGCAATAGGACGTATATGCTCATTTCTGAACTCTGACGACCTCTGTGTCGTAGCGGTAGCGCATCTGCCTACCATGCAAGAGGTCCTGGGTTCGAATCCCGGCTGGGGACCAAAAAAGCCCAGGTCTTGGATGTTTACATGTTTGTGATGTCGTTGTTTCTTGCTCCCACGACACAGGGTATGCTAGTGTGGGGCCAGAAGCAATCTATGTGCCTGTATGTAAATGTTATGTTGTTATTGTGTTTAACTTTGCTTTGAATCGCTGGTAGCCCCGGCTGCCTGAGTGATTTTAAGCGATCACGAAGGTTAAGCAACATAGGGCGCGTTCAGTGCAGGGATTGGTGACCGTCTGTGACTAACTCTAGTGGCATTTTTCCGAGCGGTCCGTGCTTCGCAAGGCACGTTAAGCAGTTGGTGCCGGCTGCCGTCGATAGATGGCAGTCGTTAAGCCAAGTCAAAGACCTAATAGCGGCCTAACAGTAAGACCAGCCACTAGTCTTGCAAGCCTCCACCAATTCGGACTTGACCCCCGCCGTGAAGTATGGCCTATACCATAGGGAAGAGACCCGTGCCCCTCGTTGGGGTCATAATGGGTTGATGATGAACTTTACTTTGAAAATTAAAAAGGTTCTCAATACGTCTCAACCTATCGTTCCGTACTCGTCCACTGCTGAACAGCCCCCAAGGCACGCCGCTTTCTTCTTTTCTTGGACATCCTCATCCAGACCCCCTACCCCCCCCCCCTCTCACAGACTCCCACGACACTCTAAAATTAAACTTTGATCCCTTAAAAAGTAAGCTTTGCTCCCGATCTTCAGAAATTCAAGGACTGGCAGCCTTTTTTGGCGACACCACTACCAAGTTAACCCCATATGATGATCTTTCTGTACAATGTATAATTTTGTTAGTCTAGCATTACTCGGTGTGAGCATCCGCGCGGCCGCGGCGGCGTTTAATTTTTATAACCGTGAACCGAGCCTTTGTACCCGCACTTTAAATCTTGATTGTAATAGCTTTTACAATTGACAATGGGTTGTATTTAACTTTAATAACTTCAGCTTTGTCATCGTCTTGAAGTGCGTTGACATAATGATCTGTCGGGACCGTGGCATGACTTTTAGTTATTACGTTTTCAGCTTCTGTCTCTGGGGTCTTAGTGAGTTTTGTTCGGTCTCGTTCATTACCATCTCCAAGCGCTTCTGTATTCAAAGGAGGCCCCCTTTTCTTCGGAAACTGTGTAGAGAGTTCATTAATATTGAAAAGAACCTATAAGTGTTAGTTAAACTTTATTTTTTGCTACCAACGGTGAGGTTAATGGAAATTGCCATTATGTTTGTAGAAAAAAATGAGCAAAACCATATATATTCGTTAGAGGTGCTGATCGGTTTGTGCGTGGATGTTAAAATCTCTTAATATTATTATTAATGTTCTTTTAGACTTGTTTCGTAGTATTATACCTAATATTGATTACCAAGACCATTAAGCTACACGAAGATTATGGTAATTGTTCAGTGATTCTATCGTCAACGGTCTAATATTCCCCTTTGAACACAATTTAAACTTTCCATGAAATGTTTTATGTATTCTTCTACAAAAATTTCCGCTGTGAGTTATCAAAGTGCCCATTGTCCACTTCATTGATTTTTAATCCCCATTGATTTTTAATTCTACTTTCGTTGCCTTTTTTCTACAAAGAGCGAAAGTTTTGGGAAGTTTGAAAATGTTGTTTTTAAAACTTTAGTTTGTTTACGAAACATGAAATTTTATTTCTTTTGTTACAGATCCAACAACGCCCGTCTGATGCAGATTTTATCATTGCCACCATTTGGCAATCAACGTGGTCCACTATATATTAAACAAATTGATATTAACATTTATCGACTTTGCGAAATTCCGCCACTAAGGCGCTGAAGCAAGAAGGGACACGATAAAATTTGCAGCCAATGCATATCACCGGTTTCAATTTACTTCATCGTTTCGTAATATCTTGTATGTAACGTGATATTATTTACTGCAAATTTATTTATTCAAGCTTCCGGTACCTATATATGTCGAGTTTTTAAAGTTCACGTTTAGTTTTTAGTAGGCGAGTTTATCCAATGGAATATAGAAATGATGAGGTCCTGAAGGAAAACGCAAAAATGCTTACTACTCTAAGCACCATGACCTATATGACCAATGTTTTACATTTTTCGGTTTTCCTTCTGGATCCTTTTGCTGACTGAGTTATGAAATACAGATGTTTTAATTATTTATGTATTTTTAATATGTAAAAGAAAGTTTTAAATTATTTATATATGTTTTGAATAATATTGACTAACATTTACTAAAAATAATTATATCGCATGACTGTTATTTTTTACAATACCAACTCGCGAGTGTGCATGACTGTTTTCAAATAGTTATTAGTATCAATTGTTATTTTATTTCTAATTAAATATCCTGTTAGATTTTTAGATAACATTTCTAACAATGACATGTTATTGATTAAGTCAGATTATGTTTTAAATTTAATGATGATTGTATGAGTATAGTTTCCCGATTGTGAAATGTTTACTTCAACAATTCGTTAATAGTTCAAGTTTTAATAAATATAGTATAATTTAATAAATTATGTAAATATACCAATCAGCATTGAGATTCAATCGTCGCCTAGCTCTAAAACTTGATTTTAGGTTGAATTTTTAATTGTTAATCAAAATCAAGTTTAACTTCGTGCATGGCAATACCCGGGGTTGCATTACACTGTTTACTTAAATATTAAAATTTTAGTGTTGCAATCAGTTGATTTGGAAATTATATCAATCATATTCAAATAGAATTTTATCAATTTAATAAATATACTTTACGAGAAATATTTGGCATTTTTTATATCTAATACCTGACCGTAACTTATATAACCGTTATTATAACTATAGTGATAGGAGGCACCTGATGTATTAGGTCGAAGATAACTCGAGAAAAGATAGTCAGATTGAGGTTTTATGTTACCGCTGCCTTTTTATCCACTACACTACGGCCCGAGGGCAGCGGCTTACATTTTAGCAAACAGAAAGTAAATTCTTTACGTTGAAATAAAATTTATTAGATAGTGCTTAAACCAATTTAATTTATTTTTGATAAGTTTATTACCACATCAAGGGTTGCTTGGAAGAGATTTGTAATGAAATTGTAATGTAATAGTACATTACACAACAAGGGTGGTAATACAAAGAAAGGCCGAGATCGCAGAAGTTTGAGGCCCGAGCTGCAAGCGAGGGACGTAAATATGCGATCGAGAGCTTTCTTTATTACCTCCCGTGTTGTTTACATCTTTTTATGTCTACACTTGGCCAGAAAGCGGCTTTTTCCGTACGCGCAGCGTGCGGTAAAAAGCCACTTTACTGACAGGTGTGGCATAAACTTTTTTTATTTTATAATTTTGAGCTTTCATTATGATTTTTATGTGTGCAATAATGTATAAAGTAAAGTATAAAGTTCGTTCGTTATCAACCCTTGCAGGTATGTCCCCACTGTTTGGGCACGGGTTTCTTCCTGCACAGCAAGAAGGTTAGGCCATACTCCACCACGGTGGCCAAGTCCGGGTTGGTGGAGGATTGTAAGACAGTGGCGAGCCTTACTGTCAGAAGTTATCAGGCCGCCCATAAGACCTCTGACATGGCTTAACGACTGCCATTATATGACTGGCAGCACCAACGGCTTAGCGTGCCTTGCGAAGCACGGAAGCGCACGGAAAAGTGCCGCTAGCGGTAGCACGGGACGGTCACCTATCCTGCACCTGACCGCGCCTGTTGTTGCTTAACTCAAGTGATTGATTATACTATTTTTATTTTTAATGCACTAACCCGTGCTAAGGAACAAATTTAAAAACCTATTTAGAGGCTAAAAATTTCACCCATGCCAGGATTCTAACCCGCAACCTCTGGCTATCCATATCTGGCTATAATTGGTAGAGCGCTGGCACGGATAGCCAGAGGTTGCGGGTTCGAATCCCGGCATGGGTGAAATTTTAGCCTCTAAATAGGTTTTCAAGTGATTGATTTCAATCACTCGTGTCGCCTAGGCCACGAGCGCTTCGCTTAGTATAAAGTACCGATACTAATTGTATACTCTAAACGTATCGGCAAACTTTCATTACGATCCGACATGGTAGCAAATAAAAATCAAACCACGTTTTTATGAGAATTTCTCTGGAGGTAGACTCTTAATAGGGTATCGTTTGGCAGCCTTCGGTCACGGAATCTTAAAGATCAAAAAGGTTGATCAGCGGTCGAGCGTACCTCTACGCCTTAAGGTTGGGTGTTACACCTGACATTAGTATTTGTTAATGATTCGCGATGATCATATCCAGGATATGTACTCGTATGTGCCAGCATGTAAAATAAAAAAAAAAATCAACCCTTGTATGTCCCCACTGCTGGGGCACGGGTCTCTTCGTGCATCGCAGGAAGGTAAGGCCATACTCCACCACGGGGGCCAAGTCCGGATTGGTGGAGGCTTGCAAGACTAGTGGCTGGTCTTACTGTCAGAAGTTATCAAGCCGCCCTAAGGCCTCTGACGTGGCTTAACGACTGCGTGACAGCCGGCACCAACGGCTTAGGGTTACGGGATGGTCACCCAATCCGCATCTGATCGCGCCTGGTTATCAAGCCGCCCTAAGGCCTCTGACGTGGCTTAACGACTGCGTGACAGCGGCACTAACGGCTTAGGGTTACGGGATGGTCACCCAATCCGCA
>OW203731.1:20476421-20660000 GCA_934045075.1 Yponomeuta sedellus | reverse complement strand
ACAGTATCTGCGGAAAGTTTTTGATATTTTTTTAATATTTAACCTCCATAAAATAGATGCCCCGCTACAGGGAAAAGGCCTCTTTCAGACCAAGCTCGGTTTGTCACTTCTTACCACTTCGGCAAAAACTTGTTGGGATCATCCCGCCCACGTATGCGATGGCCGCCGCACTGACACGAGCTAAAACATTCAATAAGTGTTTGTAGTTTACAACTTTTGTTCTGCGTGTTTTGAAAATTATTGTTAACTTTTTGTTAAAGGAAAGCCTTGCGTGGGACGTTTAATAAAAAAAGAGAAACTTTATCACAGAATACTCAAACTGTATTTGAGGAGCGTTTTAGATCCTTATAACACCGTTAGTAAATAACCTCGATTAGACCCCTTAAAAAGTAATAGTAGGTTTTTCAAAAAGACTCGCGATGGTCACACATAGTTATATATTAAACGGGTCTAATCGCGATTATTTCTGCTTCCGTGCTTCGCAAGGTACGTTAAGCCGTTGGTGCCGGCTGTCATATAATGGCAGTCGCTAAGCCATGTCAGAGGCCTTATGGGTGACTTGATAACTTCTTATAGTAATGCCCGCCACTGTCTTACAATCCTTCACCAACCCGGACTTGGCCCCCGTGGTAGAGTATGGCCTAACTTCCTGCGATGCAGGAAGAGACCCGTGCCCCAGCAGTGGGTGGGGACATACTAGTGTTGATAACAAATCGCGATTATTTATTAGGTACCGTTATTATCGCCATTAGACCCGTGTAAATATGTAACGAAGAGTAGCTTTGTTGGTCCTTCACCAAATTTTAGAGCCACTGACCGTAAAATCCCGTTTCAATGGCCCGCATGGTCACCCGACTCACATGTCACTACGGTTGTTTATAATTGGACGATTTCAGATCGATGTGTGTCGAAAACAATAGGTACTTTCTTCCAAGTCTTTGTTATTGTGCGGTACATTTTGTGCCACAGTAAGTACTACACACTGTATGTTGTTGTAAGTATGTTGCGTTATGCTTCTGCAGTGTAGACGAAATAAAGTGAATGAAACATTGATGCTTCGTCTCGTATTTTGACGTCTTAGTGGTTTCAGGAAGTTCCAGGTAGTATGAATCGTTTGTTATTGCTTGTTTTAGCTAGCATTTGTGATAGATAATGTATTTTCCTGTTTAGTCTTTGTATTTAAGAAGTGTTTATGTTTAAAAGAAAATTAAAGTACAAACTTCCTGTGATGCAGGAAGAAACCCGTGCCCCAGCTGTGGGGACACTGATGAACTCCATGCTCAGCGCGGTGCCGCAATGTGATATATTTACCACAGGGATTGGGAAAATGATTGAAGAATGCAAGGGAATGCTTCAAGAGGGATGATTCTGTTTCTGTTTTTTAGTATTTAAGTGATTAAATAACTAAGTTTGTCATTAGCTGTAAGTTACAAATGTAAATAATTATACTATTTTTTTTTTAATGCACTAACCCGTGCTAAGGAACAAATTTAAAAACCTATTTAGAGGCTAAACATTTCACCCATGCCGGGATTCGAACCCGCAACCTCTGGCACGGATAGCCAGAGGTTGCGGGTTCGAATCCCGGCATGGGTGAAATTTTTAGCCTCTAAATAGGTTTTTAAAAATGTAAATAAACAAATAAATAAATTAAAAAAAGGTTGATCGGGTTGAAAGGGTATCATCAAAATACAAGAATCTGCTACTGTTTCTCGTCAAGACAGTGGTTCCTGGCAATTATTTTGATCCTACAGATATAGATTGATAGAGAACACTGTATTGCACATAAAAATGGAAATCACACAGATATTTCTTAACCTAAGGGAACAGACGGCGGCCTTATCACTATAAGTGATCTCTTCCGGACCATCTTTGGAATGACTGGACTAATACATTAGTAAAGGAAGTAGATGTACAAAAAATAACATACAAAATGATAATTTTAGAGGTATATAAATACATGCCTAAATGACAGTGTGAATAAATTAAATTATTACATAACATAACATAGCATAACATAACATAACACAGCACAGCACAGCACAGCACAGCACAGCACAGCACAGCACAGCACAGCACAGCACAGCACAGCACAGCACAGCACAGCACAGCACAGCACAGCACAGCACAGCACAGCACAGCACAGCACAGCACAGCACAGCACAGCACAGCACAGCACAGCACAGCACAGCACAGCACAGCACAGCACAGCACAGCACAGCACAGCACAGCACAGCACAGCACAGCACAGCACAGCACAGCACAACACAACACAACACAACACAACACAACATAACATTACATTACATTACACTATTTTTATTTTTAATGCACTAACCCGTGCTAAGGAACAAATTTAAAAACCTATTTAGAGGCTAAAAATTTCACCCATGCCGGGATTCGAACCCGCAACCTCTGGCTATCCGTACCAGCGCTCTACCAATTGAGCCAATGGGCGACTCACGGCATTAGTGAAATTTCGAACCTCTTTACAATATTCTCTGTATTACGTACAAGCAGCGACATCTGACTTAAGCAAATTGCATTACTTACAGCCCCGACTACCTACTTTGCAGTTAGGTTAAACATCGGAACGATATCACTGTACTCACATGATTACACTATTTTTATTTTTAATGCACTAACCCGTGCTAAGGAACAAATTTAAAAACCTATTTAGAGGCTAAAAATTTCACCCATGCCGGGGATGCCGTGATGATTCACTGATGCCGTGAGTCGCCCATTGGCTCAATTGGTAGAGCGCTGGTACGGATAGCCAGAGGTTGCGGGTTCGAATCCCGGCATGGGTGAAATTTTTAGCCTCTAAATAGGGTTTTAAATTTGTTCCTCAGCACGGGTTAGTGCATTAAAAATAAAAATAGTGTAATCATGTGAGTACAGTGATATCGTTCCGATGTTTAACCTAACTGCAAAGTAGGTAGTCGGGGCTGTAAGTAATGCAATTTGCTTAAGTCAGATGTCGCTGCCTGTACGTAATACAGAGAATATTGTAAAGAGGTTCGAAATTTCACTGATGCCGTGAGCCGCCCATTGGCTCAATTGGTAGAGCGCTGGTACGGATAGCCAGAGGTTGCGGGTTCGAATCCCGGCATGGGTGAAATTTTTAGCCTCTAAATAGGTTTTTAAATAACATAACATAACGTAACGTAACGGAACGTAACGTAACGTAACGCAACGTAACGTAACGTAACGTAACGTAACGTAACGTAACGTAACGTAACGTAACGTAACGTAACGTAACGTAACGTAACGTAACGTAACGTAACGTAACGTAACGTAACGTAACGTAACGTAACGTAACGTAACATAACATAACATAACATAACATAACATAACATAACATAACATAACATAACATAACATAACATAACATAACATAACATAACATAACATAACATAACATAACATAACATAACATAACATAACATAACATAACATAACATAACATAACATAACATAACATAACATAACATAACATAACATAACATAACATAACATAACATAACATAACATAACATAACATAACATAACATAACATAACATAACATAACATAACATAACATAACATAACATAACATAACATAACATAACATAACATAACATAACATAACATAACATAACATAACATAACATAACATAACATAACATTTACATACAAGCACATACATTGCTTCTAGCCCCACACTAGGGTACCCTGTGTCGTGGGAACCAGAAACAACGACATCACAAACATTTAAACATCCAATTATTAACATATACACACAAATAATACTGGGAATAACCAACCAGTGTTCGGCTTTTTGCGCGCCTGAGGGCCCCAACTATGCCCTCCTCAATTCTAAATGTCTGTACCATACTTACTCGATTTTTTTGTGCGGTATGAGGGAACGCTGACTTAACGTGGACTCGATGGTACAACTACTTAGTAGTACCATGTACCATACCACCGGACGGCGGCCGCGTGCATGTGTAAAGGCACCAATGCTGTCCTAACTGAAATAAGCAGGGCCTTCTGTGCAGGGCATGCCGAAACTGGAATACAATATGCGTTTACTCAAAAACAAAAACCATCTTTCCCTATAAGAATTTGAGGCGGTAGCCCAGTGGGGAAAACAATGGACTCGTAAGCGAGTGACCCAGGATCGATTCCTAGTGCGGGCGTGTACCAATGACTTTGTTATTTAAGTTATGTACATTTGTGAACTTAAAGTAGCAATAAATTGCTTTTAGTAATAAGGCTGCCAAGTGTACTATATTTTTATATTATTTCTGTTAGTAAAATTTCTGTGTACAATAAAGAATATTTTATTCTACTCTTTAAGTTTATGTGACGCAAATTCCTGTCATGTACGCGATTTCTTCAACATGGCGATACGAATTCGGGGCAAAAGCTAGCTTCCCATGTAGGTACCACTGCGATCAAATTCATGACATTGAGAGTTAACTAGATAGATAAAAAGTCAAAGAAAGTACGCTCATGAGAGCTGTGGGCCGATGCTTATGACTATGACCAAGCCCTTGGAATCATAACGGCCATAAGAACTATGTCGTCTGATTTCTCCCGCGCCCACAGACGACTAGGCACTATCTCCTGTAACCATACCACGAACTTCCCTTAATTTGATGCTTTTTTTCCATGTAGTCGGCTTAGCATAGATCTACGCTATACGAGTATAGCTTCTTAAACATGTGATGTTGTAAAACGTTTTATAAATAATAAACTGGAACGACTTCAACTCTAATGCTTTACGAGTACTTATAATGATAAACAGAAAAAAACTCCTTTAACTTCTTTGAAAAGAAGTCCTTCACCTGCTTATTCTGTTTTATAGCAATAAAACACAATAAGCAGGTAAAGGATGATTTATGTAGTCCCATCTAATTGAGATGTAAAGTAGTAATGCCCAAAAATCAAGGAAATCTTGAAAAATGGGTGACGTAATTTTAAATTTTGAAAATGATAGACAGAATTAGTTATTTTTATATTCCTTATCAGATTTCTTAACGGCGATGAATTTAGCTATTTTCAGGGTACTCCTTGCCGGGTTTCTTAATCGTTATCAACCCTTGTATGTCCCCACTGCTGGGGCACGGGTCTCTTCCTGCATCGCAGGAAGGTTAGGCCATACTCCACCACGGGCGCCAAGTCCGGGTTGGTGGAGGTTACTAAGACAGTGGCGGGCCTTCCTGTCAGAGGTTATCAAGCCGCCCATAAGGCCTCTGACATGGCTTAACGACTGTCATTGCATAACAGCCGGCACCAACGGCTTAACGTGCCTTGCGAAGCACGGAAGCGCTCGGAAAAATGCCAGTAGCGGTAGTCACGGGACGCTCACCCATCCTGTACCTGACCGCGCCTGTTGTTGCTTAACCAAGTGATTGATTCCAATCACTCGGTTCGCCTAGGCCACGAGCGCTTCAGGTTTCTTAATGGCGACGACCTTTTCCAAGGGCTGGGAAAGTAGCAAAAAATGGCGATTACCATCACTAACGACAAGCTTGTGAGAGGCCATTTTTAAGCCCACACAGTTACCGTCTCGCGCTAAATCACTTTCCTTCGAGACCGGTCGAGGCGTGGTGGGCGCCCCGGGAGACGTATGCACTAGCTTCAAGCCTTTACGAGACGGCTAATAGCCTTTTCGAAGCGCTCGTGGTCTAGGCGAACCGAGTGATTGGAATCAATCACTTGAGTTAAGCAACAACAGGCGCGGTCTGGTGCAGGATGGGTGACCGTCCCGTGACTACCGCTACTGGCATTTTTCCGAGCGCTTCCGTGCTTCGCAAGGCACGTTAAGGCGTTGGTGCCGGCTGTCATGCAATGACAGTCGTTAAGCCATGTCAGAGGCCTTATTTATGGGCGGCTTGATAACCTCTGACAGTAAGGCTGTCTTAGTAACCTCCACCAACCCGGACTTGGCCCCCGTGCAGTGGGGACATACAAGGGTTGATAACGACCACCCTCCCACCTTCCCAGTGCATTTTTTTTTCTTGCCTACACTATACCGTGGGAACACACAAACCAAAGTGATCGCGGTCGCAGTGGTGGTGGCGGTCATTTACTGGTATTATTTGTATGGCCATATTCACACCAACGCGTTTTGATCTCGATTAATTGATTGATTGACCACTAAACAAATAATTACCGAGTTCGTCGTCAGAAGGCGTTGGTTTGAACACGTGCATACTAGTAATAATGTAGTAATTGATACAGCCACCGCGACCGCGATGGTTTTGATTTCTGAGTTTCTTTAATCTGCACAGTTTAACCTAAGGGTGAATCACACCAACGCGTGACGACGCTATGCCCCGTACTGGGCATAGCGTCATTTTTGTCGTAAGGAGAAATGCGTCCGCGTCTCTTAGGTTTATATTATCTTACTTTGACTACACCCCACAGTCGCATGTCCTCGCCACGTCTCTTCTATAAAGCAAGTCTTAGGTTGTAGAACATTGTGTACCGGACGGCAGACAAACCACTCTAGAGATATGACTGTATAGGAATTAAAGGGGGTTTTCGGCAACTAAATCGTTTAACAGGGGGACAATTTAAATGGGACAGTAAAATAAAAAACAAAACAGTAAGTCGGTGTTAGATATAGGCGATAGGTACTCTTTAGGTTAGGTTGACTGTTTTCAACAGCGTACAAGACGAAGTGTGTCACACACGCTTTGGCGGCGCCCTCTACCGGTCGGTCAGTCCAAGGGTCAGAAAGAAAGGGATATGAGAGCGCGACAAGAGATAAATATATTATAGTAAACTATTAAGTCCTTATAAAGATTAAACAATGACTGACTGAGTTCTTAAAAGTTTTTTTATGTATCCTACAAATGTCCCACTGCAGGGCACAGGCCTTCTCTCAGAGAGAGAGAGAGAGAGTATGGGATTAATTACCACGAATGCCCGCCGCAGATTAGCAATTGCAAGCGCTAGGATATTTGAACACCTCAGACTCTCAGGTTTCCTTACGTCTGTACGTAATACAGAGAATATTGTAAAGAGGTTCGAAATTTCAGTGATGCCGGTGAGTCGCCCATTAGCTCAGTTGGAAAGAGCGCTGGCACGGATAGCCAGAGGTCGCGGGTTCGAATCCCGGCATGGGTGGAACTTTTAGCCTCTAAATAGGTTTTTAAACATATTCTTAGCACGGGTTAGTGCATTAAAAAGAATATAAACATACACACAAAATTTCGCCTTTACAATGTAAGTGTGACATTCACCACTCCGAACGTCTAATCTCTCTTTCTCTGTCTCTTTCTATTTCTTTCTGAGAGAAGACACAGAGCCAGCAGAGAGACATATTCAAAACGTCCAGTTACTGAACGGCTTGGTTGGACACTCAATCAACTTAGTCATCAGCTTCGTGGGAGCTTAGTAATTCGACACCTAACCGCCCCTAGGTTTTACGATTTCCCGAGCCAAAATCGGCTTTAAGACCGAAGCAGTAGGGACTAAGGTATGCGGTCCAGTTTTTTGTTGAATTTGGCAGCATACTCCAGTTCAAAGAACTAGAGCTCACGAATGCCTGAGTTTTCTCTGGTGGCCCCGTTGCTGTGTTATTTACAAGTAAGTGCATGTCACTAGAGAGATGTTTCATTTTGCAAATAGTTCCTCCTAGAATACCTCTTCTGGTGGTCTTTCCGTTAGCGGTTAACGCAAGACAAAAGGGCTCGCCAAAGATTGTGTTCGGTATTCAGACTCCCACATTAAACTACATTTGGTACGTACGTAGTTATGTTCTAGTTTTTGCAATTGTTCACTCTGGCCAGTCTCGTTTGATCTTCGCCGAGGATTCTGGTTTAAATTTTCTTCGGACGTTACAGGAAAGAGAAATTAGAGTAAGCTGAGCTTCAAAGCGGTCAGAAAATCGTTCGGGAAAATACGCGTAAAAGCAATTTCATTGATCCGGAAATTCGTGCTTGTATTTATGTAAGAAGAAGTTTGTTTTATATTTATTCTAGGACACGTTATAAGGACTGCATTGCCTATATTTAGATAATGTTGGCATATCTGAGTTCTATATTAATTAAGGTTACATTTTACGTATTAAATAATCGCGATTATACCCGTTTATCTAATCGAGATTGTTTATTAGGTAAAATCTAACTGCCTTAATTCCCCACGTTTCGACAGCGTTGCAGTTGCCGTGGTTAAGGGTAGACTGAAGTGGCGAGTACAGTCAATTATTGTAGTGAGGGTAGTCACTACAATAATTGAATTTTTCGCTGTGGCACACAACACACATCACTCAATACGTCCGCGGACAGGTCCTTTAATAAAGCGCGTGATTTGTATTTAATTAGCACGGGATGTAACTACATATGTATGATATCAAAAGGAAATGTTTTGTCTTATTATTAATCAATCAAATCAACCATAAACAAACCAGACATCTTCGTCTTCCAAATAAGCCTTAACGTTATAATATGCTTTTTTTGCACACAGTACGCCTAAAATACTTTTTAAATCGCGTCACTGGTAATTCTATGTAGTATATCTTGAGGAATCGTCTCGTAGAACCGTGTTCATTAGTATTTTTATCCCCAAAAGTATTATTATTTTTCTTTTCGTGTTTGGAATTTCGACTATAACGCAAAGCATGCACGGTTTAAAGCAATGTACAAAAGGCAGAAGAATACAATATTAAATTCCAGTTTTGTTTTTTCAATCTATTTAATCTGTGATTAAGGGTACAATTATTTAGTACTTTAAATAATTAAGTATTTATGTTAAAGTGTCATTGTACATTTGTGAATTTATATTCGCAATACCACACGCTAACAGTGAAGGAGAATATCGTGAGGAAACCCGCGGCTTGGTTGGCTCCGCACGTATTGACTAATCTTTCCTGTGGGCTAGGCCGACTAAGCTGTCAGGATGGTATAGGTGCTGGGCAAGCCTACACCATCTATAAAACCATGTCCCAGGCACTACAGCGTCGGAGTGGTTCCTTCACCCATCTAGTGTGAGTAGAGATACCACTGGACGCTGTAAAAATCATCTAAGTATGTAGATGTAAAAAGGCCAATATTATGTACTACTGTCTGTTTTCCTTAATAATTAAATAGAGAAATAAAATAACAAAATATTCAATGCCCCATAAAGGATGTATTTAATTCCACAAGTCTAAATCATAGATAAGACACTACAATTATGACACTAGTACAATTTATATACAAAATACCAACATCACTGGGGTCAACTTACACTGGTCCCTCTACCAATTTCCCACTAAAGAATGATGAATAGCCTTCTCATTTAAATCAGATCGATGGACCTGTTTCTATGGCATTTAGAGTCTACCGTGTGTCTAACTGGTGAACTATATGTTAGTAGTGTTTCTAAGAGACCGGATGCCATCTGAACAACTTTTCTAGACTAGTTACCTACTCATTTTTATTTACTTCTGTTGATCCACGTATTAGAACTATTGGTATAGAACCGGAGATCATATTACATTGGTTTATCAAAGACGAATTCATATCCAATTTCTAACTACATGGTGACCAGAGTGCTTAGTGCGAGTTTTTTAACTACTCGATCGCGTTAACGTAAACTCATATTTATATGGCATCGAAGAAGCGCCACCTAGCGACAAGTATGGAAATTAAAATTGCTGAGTGCGAGTTGTAATGGTTTACGTTGAGAAGTGAACACATTTACCAGCCAAAACACGAATAAACGCGAGTGCGAGTTGTACTGTGACAGCGTTTTGCCAGTTCGAACGGTTAACTTACTCATACTCACTACTCAATTCTCGATTGACGCGGTAGTAAAGTTACTCGATTGGATCTGTCAAACTCGCACTAAGCACTCAGACTGTTAGTAGGTACTAATGGTATAGAAGTGTAGACCATTTTAAAGAAGCCTTAATACATACGTTTTTAGCTCGAATGAAAAGTGGTGACCTATTTGTCAGTGTTATTAGTATTGAAGTGACGATCGCCATAGTTAGAGCCACAATAGCTGAGAAGTTCTAAGATATGAAAAACTCAGCACAAGAAATACCATAAATCATTGCTTTACGCCCACAACGGAACTAGTCTGGATTCTTTGTTACTGGCATCAGTTGTGTATGTAAGGAAACATATGGAAATTTATATTTTTAATTATTCCCGACGGTCACTCATTAAGGTCAAAAAGTTTACCTTATAAATTATCGCAACTAGATGTCTATATCAACCCTTGTATGTCCCCCCTGCTTGGGCACGGGTCTCTTCCTGCATCGTAGGAAGGTTAGCCCGTACACCACGGGGGCCATGTCCAGGTTGGTAGAGGATTGTAAGACAGTGGCGGGCCTTACTATCAGAAGTTATCAAACCGCCCATAAGGCCTCTGACACGGCTTAACGGCTGCTATTACATGACAGCCGGCACCGACGGCTTAGCGTGCCTTGTAAAGCACAAACGCTCGGAAAAAATGCCACTAGCGGTAGTCAAGGGACATTCACACATCTTGCACCTGACCGCGCCTGATGTTCCTATTATAACTCAAGTGATAGATTCCAATCACTCGGTTCGACTAGGCTCGCGCTTCTAGTGTAGATATAGGAGAATATAATTACAGTTGTCGAGAAATACTGACAACACGGAGCTGTTCAAATCACCACAATTCCGCTCTGACTTATCGTGAAATGCATTCTTGTATAGCGTGACTAAATTGGTGACTAATACCGGCTATGCAATAAAGCAGGTTCTGGGATTTCATGATTAAATTTGGCATTTGCATGTACGTAATGAGATGATCAATTCTGTGTCAAGTGGTACCTTCACTTACACTAGATGGGTGAAGAGAGCACTCGGACGCTGCAGTGCCTGGGAAAGAAAAGAGGTATGTAACTTTAAAATTAAACGAAGTCATTGGTACATGCCCCATGGGCTAGGTAAGCTGTCAGGATGATAGAGGTGCTGTGCAAGCCTACACCATCTAAAAAAAAACAAAGTGCCAGGCACTGCAGCGCTGAGGTCCCTTCACCCATCTAGTGTGAGTGAAGATGCCTTTGGACACAGTATAAATCATGGCCTATTATGTAGATGTAAAGCTCAATTCCGAAGTCCGCAGCGATGGTGGTCGACCAAACCCACAGCTCAGCGCTATTCCTAATCTGTTCTAGTTGTCTTAACGATGTGACGAGAGTTGGACGGCAGACAGACTGGACGCAGTGGGCGGCTACTCTCAAAATGTTCGTTCGTACATGTCTTCGGCACTGAGTAAATGTCTACGGCAACTTAATTCGACGGCCTCGGTGGCGCAGCGGTTTGGCACGCTGACCGCCGGCCGGGTCAAGCTAGGAAAAGAACTTTTTGACGTTTGTCTCGGGACTTGGATGCTATCTATGTATTTATTGTATTAAATCTATCGTCGAGTTAGCACCTATAACACAAGTAATTTAGTTGTACTTAGTATAGGGCTATTGAGATCTGTGTAATATGTCCATGAATATTTATTATAATTTATTATTATTAAATATCTGAGCATCGAAGGCTGTCCTTCGATGCTCAGATATTTAAGTTTTTCATGTATTCTCAAAATGTATGGGTGCGCAATAAAAAGTATTAATCTGATCTAATCTTAGCTACCAACGTTCTTCATTGAAATGAAATGAAAAGGTTTTATTTAAAGTACTGCAGAAACTGCCGCTTAATGATCGTTACGATTCCAACTAGGTGTCAATTTCGAAATCTAGATCATTTTGGAGAAAAAATGGACAAAAAAACCAAACCTTAGTCTTTACAAACTTTTCAAACATTCGTACACATTATGCATCAGGTATATGAGGTGCTCAAGCGTTCATGGCCTAGTCGAACCGAGTGATTGGAATCAATCACTTGAGCTAAGCAACAACCGGCGCGGTCAGGTGCAGGATGGGTGACAGTCCCATGACTACTGCTAGAGGCATTTTTTTAACGCTTCCGTGCATCGCAAGGCACGCTAAGCCGTTGATGCCGGCCGTCATGTAGTGGCAGTCATTAAGAGATGTCGGAGGCCTTATCAGTAATCTTAAGTAAAAAAACAGACAGTTAATAAACTCACACCTGTATCCCAGAGGTGTAGACAGAGGCAAGGTTTTTCGCAAGTGCACTAGCGACGCGCCCGGAAAACTGTTTTCGCTTTCATCAATTGATAATCATCAGTCGCTGCACGTACGCACCCCGGTTTCGGGTACTTTTTATCTTGCCCTCCGCCTCTCCGGGCAATTTGGTTGAAAAATGTGCTTGGGACGACTCTTACCGCTTTTAAAGCCGGTAAGATAAAAAATACTAACTACTACTACTAAAATACTAAGACATAGACAATAGACATCTTTATTCGTAATTATAAGTTACACGTCACTTTACCAATAATTCGGATTCAATACTACAATTCAAAATAACACAATAATTATAACGCAACATGTACAATTATTGACAATCAACACACTTATTTAATTGTGAAATGACTATTAGTATAGCGCTCACTCACAGGTTCTTATACATACTTATATTTTATGTAAGTATATCTTAAATAATCAGAACAGCTAATTAAGCCAGCCATCAAAATTATAAATTGTTTGCTTGACAAGCCACTTTTTTAATGACGACCTCTGTGGCGTAGCGGTAGCGCGTCTGCCTACCATGCAAGAGGTCCCGGGTTCGAATCCCGGCTGGAAACAAAAAAAAAAAAGTCCAGGTCTTGGATGTTTACATGTTTGTGATGTCGTTGTTTCTGGTTCCCACGACACAGGGTATCCTAGTGTGGGGCCAGAAGCAATGTATGTGCTTTATGTAAATGTTATGAATGTTATGTTATGTTATGAATTGCTGTTCTAATACTATACTGTTCGTGTATTGCGTCTGCTTGAAAAAGTGGGAGGGAGGGCGGTGCATTAACTAGCCGCATGGTGCTTGTAGGATTTTTGGCGGAATTTAGCATATTAGTAATTTTCACTTTTTAATGCTATTATGGATTACCGCAAAGTATCGCCTGATTCCATATCTTCTTATTCTTCTTCAGGCTATATTATGTAGACTGATTCCATATCATCATCATCAGCCCGGTAAACCCCACTGCTGGGTATAGGCCTCTTCATTTCCACGCCAGCCAGCACTGTCTCGCGCTAGTCTCATCCACTGTTTGCGGCCACTTTACTTAGGTCATCAGACCATCTGGCTGCTGGTCTGTCCACCGACCGTTCCCCCTCCCACGGCCGCCACTCTGTCACTGCCTTCGTCCATCTGCCATCATTCCGCCTGGCCAAGTGTCCCGCCCACTTCCACTTCAGAGTCGCAATCCGTTAGCCGATATCTACCAGCTTTGTTTGGCGTCTGATTTCTACATTCGGGATCCGGTCCAGAAGTGTGATTCCTAGCATAGCTCTTTCCATTGCTCTCTGTGCGACTTTGACTTTGTGCACTGCGTCCTTAGTCAAAGGCCATATATTAACCAAAAATTCTAATATATTCATACATTTACGTCTAGGAAGGTAACCAACGCAAACTATTCCTGTGATGTTTTTTCTTTTCAATAACACCTTGAGACCCCCTTGCTAGAAGTGTGACTATAGAGTAAAAAATAAATTTAATTTCAATTAATAATCAGTATTTTTAACTTCATGTAAAGTACCTAATTTGTTTATAAATTTAATTTTAACTTCAATTACTAATAATCAATATTGTTGACTTTATATAAAAAATAAGTGGTTTGCCTATTTTGGAACGTAACTTCATAATTAACTTTTGTAATTTTTGCCGAGGGTAGTAAACTAACCGTTAATGCTTTCTAAAAGACGCCCGTCACCTCAGTCATCCGGGACCACGGCACCTGAAAAAGTGCCGAAACGATGGAAAATTGTAAAAATTTAATAAACGAGCATAAATCCGTATAAAAACAGTTTTAATTGATAAGACCTTTTTTTTCCTACACAAAAACACGTTATTTTTTCCATCCTATTCATATTCCGAGTAGTCCCTATATGAATTTTCCACTGAAAATCTTCGTTTTTTTCGGCCATTCATAAAAGCGGAATCTATATTTAGGTCCAGACTTTATGCTGTGGGATGATTGTCAACTTCCTGCGAGAGTTGTAGGCGGAAGTTATGAAAATGCCGCGTTGAAATTGTTTGCTGCTTTTTTCACGTCAATGGCCTGTGGTGGACAATTTGTACAGGAATAATATAAATCACACACAAACTGAAAAGGATTACCTCGTGAGAAGACCCAAACTGAGCAACAAATTAGTGTCTGAAAAATCATCATCATCATCATCTATCACCAGGCTATGCTAGTCCACTGCTGGACATAGCCCTCCCCTCATGAGCGCCATAGCGCCCTGTCTTCAGCTTCCGCATCCAGCGATAATTTCATCAGCCATGACATGAGCGTGTGATTAACCAAAATTGTGTGGCAATTATATTGCCGGGCTTATATCTTCGTGTAAAGTGCGAAATAAGTTCAGGGACTGATCCCAGTGTTTTTGTTGTCGGGCGACGGATCGCCCAAAATATTCTCATTTGGTGAAAACGTGATGCCGTGAAAGTGCACTGAAGGTAGGTGCACTAAGCTTACTGGGGAAAGAGCTTTTGGGATAGACGGGGAAGTCTATAGGGATCCCCAGACCTTACAGTGCACCCATCCCGAACGGCGCCGGCTGCCAAGTCGAGAGGCGTCGACGAAGATAGACTTTGTAGTAAGTAACTTGTTTTCTTATTAGTTTTTAAGTATTAGTATTTAGATGGGTCCTATACCCAACACTAATCGCGATTTTGTAAAACTTAATTATCTTAATTCCCGACGCACGTTTTGTTACCTAATCAATAGTCGCGATTAAACCCGTTTAAAAAGCACCGGGTTCGATTCCCTAACGGAGTACAGATGTTTTTTAAAATGTATGAATGCAGTTTTTCTTGTTATTAAAATCGATGACATGGTTCCTCAGAACAGAACTTCGTATGTTTTACAGTTTCAGACTTTTCCATACTGACCGATTTGAATGAGACACCCTGTATAGCTAACAATCTCGATTGTTGTTATGTGAGTGACGCGTGGAGTGTTGGACCACCCACCTCGCAGGGTTTCCCTTCTATATTTGTCACTGGTCAAGAACCCTCGTGTTCTTAAGTGGGCGTTTGTTTGGTTGTTTGGGACGTTTTTGTTAACGTGTCGTACCTACTGTTTCGAGTGCGATATCAGGTGGCTAACAGTGCCCTCTGCCTACCTTTCCGGTGTATAGCCGTGAGTTTAGATATGTAATCTAATGAGTCGGTAAGTGTGTCCGGAATAAACATGGAAAATATGGAGTGACTACGATGTCTGTTACGTCGTCGAAACGTCGAGGTAAAATAGCAATAAATTACTACGCGATTAAACCCTGAAAATATTAACTAAATATGGAATGAGTTTTTTTTACACATAGTTTTTTTAGATATTTCAGTTGGCTCGTTAAGCCACGTTAAGCCGTTGGTGCCGGTTGTCATATAGTGACAGTTGTTAAGGCCTTATGGGGTCTTGATTATTTCTGACAGTAAGGCCCGCCACTGTCTTACAATGCTCCGCCAACCCGGACTTGGCCCCCTTGGTGGAGTATGGCTTAACCTTCCTGCGATGCAGGAAGAGACCCATTTTCCAGCTGTGGGGACACATGAAGGGTTGATATCATCATATTAGTTGTCCGTTGGAAGGAATCTCGAAAACTTCGTGAGGAAATCTGCAGCCTCATTGACATTCTTTCTTAACATCCTGGTATAGGTGTTAGGCAAGTCCATCCCATCTAAAACATGTCCCAGCTACCACAGCGACTCAGAAGTTACTAAACTATCACCAAATTATTTATAAAATGTACCTAAATAGCTGCCTTTACGCGTTTACAGGCACGTTAAGCAGAAGGTGCCGGCTGCCGTCGATAGATGGCAGTCGTTAAGCTAAGTCAGAGGCCTTAGGGCGGCTTGAAAACTTCTCACTGTGAGACCAGCCACTAGTCTTGCAAGCCTCCACCAATCCGCACTTGGCCCCCGTGGTGGAGTATGGCCTATGCCTTCCTCAGGGAAGTGACCTGTGCCCCTCGGTAGGGTCATAATAGGTTGATGGTGATGACGTAACTGCCTACAAATATATGAATATATAATGAATGAAATTATAATGAAATAAATAAAAAAATAAAAAAAATTGGTACGGAACCGTCGTCGGTGCGTGAGTCCGACTTGCACTTGGTCGGTTTTTTACTCGTTTGTGCGAACAGAACAAGCCCCCGATCTTCAGTTCATCTGATTGCGCCTGCGCACAACACTGCGTGGAATATTTTCGGTAGCGTTCCTTCAACCTGTGTGGGTGGCTTAACCAGAGCATGTACCTACTACATTTGAAAATTATACGCAACTATGTACTTGTACATACTTGCTGTAAGTATTTAGATTATTACAATTTGTAGAATTATTACACTATTTTTATTTTTAATGCACTAACCCGTGCTAAGGAACAAATTTAAAAACCTATTTAGAGGCTAAAAATTTTACCCATGCCGGGATTCGAACCCTGCCTGTACGTAATACAGAGAATATTGTAAAGAGGTTCGAAATTTCACTGATGCCGTGAGTCGCCCATTGGCTCAATTGGTAGAGCGCTGGTACGGATAGCCAGAGGTTGCGGGTTCGAATCCCGGCATGGGTGAAATTTTTAGCCTCTAAATAGGTTTTTAAAATTGTAGAATTATGACAATTTGATGTACCTACATTGCGTGACCGTGTCACCCTACTTCTTAATCTGCGAGTTAATGGACTTGGCAATAATAATAATATATAAACACAACACAGTCACTTGTCCTGGGGGGCGAGTCTCTAAAATGCATAGTTGTTTAATAGACTCATATTAGTTCGGTATTGGTCGTTTCAGTCATACTATCGGTAGTCTGGTAATATTACAATACAATAGTATAACCCGTGCTACTTAACTCGGCGCCTCGCTCGATTTGATATTTTTCGCGAGACGCCTATTTCATTTGCGCGAGTTATGCCCCTGGAATGACATCGTACTGCTATTGCTTTGTAGACAACCAAATTGAGGCAAATAACAACCATTGTCCTAACTGCAAAGTAGGTACCTACTCGAGGCTGCAAGTGATGCAAGTTACTTCAGCCAGATGTTACTGCCTGTTCGTGATACAGAGAGTATTGTAAAGAGGTTCGAAATTTCACTGATGCCGGTGAGTCGCCTATTAGCTCAGTTGGGAGAGCACTGGCACGGTTAGCCAGAGGTCGCGGGTTCGAGTCCTGGCATGGGTGGAATTTTTAGCCTCTAAATAGGTGGTTAAAAATTGTCCTTAGCACGGGTTAGTGCATTAAAAAAAAGAAGAATATAATTTGTGCAAAGTTGCATCTAAAATAAGTTTTATGTAAACCATTATAAAACTACTAATTAAGTAGAAAGTCCAACTGTTAACTAGTGTTTACTATTGTTTTTTATTATTTTTAAGCTGACTTAATCAATCATGATGTATAGCTTATAAAATAAATAAGATTAAAAAAATCTAGCCAGAGGTTGCGGGTTCGAATCCCGGCATGGGTGAAATTTTTAGCCTTAGGTTTTTAAATTTGTTCCTTAGCACGGGTTAGTGCATTAAAAATAAAAATAGTGTAATCATGTGGGTACAGTGATATCGTTCCGATGTTAAACCTAACTGCAAAGTAGGTAGTCGGGGCTGTAAGTAATGCAATTTGCTTAAGTCAGATGTCGCTGCCTGTACGTAATACAGAGAATAGTGTAAAGAGGTTCGAAATTTCACTGATGTCGTGAGTCGCCCTTTGGCTCAATTGGTAGAGCGCTGGCACGGATAGCCAGAGGTTGCGGATTCGAATCCAGGCATGGGTGAAATTTTTAGCCTCTAAATAGGTTTTAAATTAAAAAAAAATATTAATTTTCTATATAAAAAATAATTTTACTGTTCTACAAGAATTTAAATTTTAGAATGTCATTGAACGACCGAGAGAGATTCTAGCCAGAAACGCCCTCTTAAAATAGAAATAATATATTTTTTACTGGTTGGATTACTAATGAAGATACAGAGCAAGAAATTATTACCATAAGAATTTCAAGCACTTAAGTTGCAAGAGATTTCCTGGCCGTTAAAAAAGGAAACAAACGTAGAATTTAAATAACACAAAAAGCATTTTAATTTGATCTCATTTTAATATTCATAAACACTAGTCTACTAGGCATTGGATTATTTTCACGGATCATCGACCATTTTATGAACATTAAACATTGGTGACCTGTGCTTTGGTGCTACAAGTACTGTGCCATGAGTCTTGATCATTGGTGGACCACACGACGCGAATTCCCCTTAGCAACCAAGATCTAACCACACCTCTTGACCCTCAATTTTGAACGGATAGTTCTAAAGCTCAGATCACCATATTGGTTTATTAAAGAAGCCGTTGCTAACTCCAGCCATGTCTTGAGATCTCTGGTTGCGTATAAAGTAGTATTGAATAACAGATCTTTGTAAGTGGTCGATTAAACCATAGCACTGCAATAAGCCTCACATATTTGTAAAAACGTTAAGATCTCTAGTTGTATGCGAAATCTACTGTACCATAGGTCATTGAGGCTGGTGGTCTTGTCTGCCTTGTAAAAATACTATAGGAAGTGCAAAAACTATGTGCGATTTATCACGTGACGTCACGAGCGGCGCGCGCGCACGCGAGCTTACGCCGCCGTTTTTGTTAAGGGGGTGTGAGTTGCTAACTCGAGGCTATAGACGCGTTTTTGCCTGCTAAGCCTAAGTATCATTGAGTGAACTTTATGTGTCTGTTGTTTACTGGATTCTCCTTAATTGCCTTGACTTATAGAGATATAACGCAAAGTAAAACCATAAATTCTCGGCTAGTTTTGCCAGAGTGTAATTATTTTATTTTCGCTTAGCACTTAATTGATTGCAGATATTTTTATTATTTTGTGGGAACATAATGGGTTGATAGCAATGGAGACTGAATTCCGTTACAAAGCTTAAAGAAGGTTATGCCTTAACGCAAAAGCCATAGCCGAACATAATCGAGCGTTACGAGCACCTACTTAATAAATATGCTAAACAGACGTAACCAATGATCAAAAACACTGGAGACACCTGGTTCCATACTAAACAGTCTACGCTTGAACGACCAAAAGAAACATCTGACTATAAACCAACTTCTGAAGAACGTTAATCGTATAGATTAGCGATTTTTTCGAATTGCTCCGTCTACTTTACATTGACGCCCGCTTTGAGCATTTCTTCCTTACATTTTCAGTGAAGAAATATCATCTTTCGTGGGTCAACTTGCGCTAGACAGACTGTACTGTTTAAACGTCAGATGTATGTTAATTTCAAGTCGAAAGTAACGACTCGTTCGTCGCAGCCGATATCGCCTTAAATGGCCTTTGGTATTTTTTAATTGACTTTGCAAAAGGGGGATTCGCGAATTCGATCGACGTACCATGTATTCGCGGCCGGGAAATAATGGTAACAGTGGGTAATGGTATTGTACACATAAATTATATAAAAATATAGTACCTACAATTGGCGGCCTTATTACTAAAAGCAACTACTTACTATCCTATGCAGCCACACGAAAATTGTCTAAGGCTGTCGATCATTTTTCATAAACTGTTAACCCCTACTTTAAAATTTTCAAAAAATTTACAGTTACATAGAAATTAGCCATTTTACACATTTTTTTCGGTAATCGATCCTGTTTCTGATACTGATCAAAAACTTCTATGTGGCCAACCAATGTTGGAGTACTAAAAATGTCAGAAATTGCAAAAACACTTTATTATTACCCTTTTTTACTAACCACGCGGAAGGGTTGGTAAGGGTCGTCCCAGGCGGACATACATCGACCAGATAGGGGATGCATTAGCAAAGGAAAACATAAAAAGTACCCGGAACCGGCGTGCGTGCATGCAACGACTTATGAACGATGATGAAGCGACGGTGATCTGTCAGGCTCCTGGCAAGTGGCAGTCCCTGGTCTCTGCCTACCCCTCTGGGATACAGGCGTGAGGTTATGTATGTATTTATTAACCACGCTTGCCCGTCCTGGATTGGCAATGGCCAATGGCAATCTAAGGCGTATATTAACTGTCAAGAGCTTCGGTATATACGCCTTAGACACTCAGGTTTCCTTACGCGGTTCACCTTCACAGTTAGTGGTATTGCAACTACAACTTCACAAATGTAACTTATAACAGAAAGTCATTGGTACATGCCGGGAATCGAACCCACTATCACCCGAGTGTGATGCCGGCATTCTACCGCGTTTCACTGCTAAACAGATAAGAATATTCTTTATTGTACACCATAGATAGCACATATTATAAAACTTGTAAATATACAACCTTACTTTGTTTTTATTAACAAGCGACATTCCGGAACAAAATGAAGCTGCCAATACATTTAGAGGAGACAAAACTGGCTTTGATCGTACTTAGAATTAGAAATAAATTTATCAAAAATAAATTTTAGCTTTGTAAATATGTAATTTCTTTCAAAAGGCTGATGAGACTATCTATATATCTATATCTATAATCAGCCCACATCAACGAGAGAGACTTTAATTTATTTTTTTGTTATTCTCAGTTATAAGAACGATCAAACCTCGCTTTGTGTCCTCTAAATTACGTTTAAGTTTCAAAGTTTAGATAGTTAGATAAAACATTTATTTAACGACACAATACTAAAAACACAATATAAAAACAAACGACATAAAATATAGCGGTGGTAATATATAATAAAATGAATATAATAAAATGAAGCGGTGGTAGCTCAGTGGGTAGAACCATGGACTGGCAAGCGAAAGCCCCAGGTTCGATCCCGAGTGCGGGCATGTACCAATGACTTTGTTTAATTTCAAAGCTACGTACATTTGCGAATTTGTAGTAGCAATACCACACGCTAACGGTGAAGGAAAAACATCGTGAGGAAACCCGCGGCTTGGTTGGCTCCGCACGTATTGACTAGTCTTTCCTGTGGGCTAGGCCGACTTAGCTGTCAGGATGGTATAGGTGCTGGGCAAGCCTAAAAACCATCTATAAAACCATGTCCCAGGCACTACAGCGTCGGAGTGGTCCCTTCACCCATCTAGTGTGTGAGTGAAGATACCACTGGACGCTGTATAAATCATCTCATTCAGTAGATGCAAAAAGGCAAAATATAGCATATTCGCAGATAAACATATTCTCAAATATTTGGCGAACACAAAAAACACAAGAAAAAAGTACACATTTACCTATATCCTGATTTCATTTTCAAAGTTTAAGGCAAAGTTTAATTGCGATCCGGCATGGCGTTTGTAAATAAAAAACAAACTAGTTTGATATGTCTATATACTTCCATATAGGCTACATAAAAAAATGTTTATCAATAGAACATACAATTATTCCAAAAAGGGTTGACTGAGACATCGAGTAAGACCCCTGGATGTAGTTAGGGATTTCGTGTCTTTTTGTGTTTACCAAAACCGCTTAGGTAAAGACAAACTTCAATCTCAAACTACTACTGAACTCTTTGAAGTTGTAGCTTTCAAAATGAACCCGACCAAAGGGCCAAAGTTATAGAGCTCCTTTGGCACCCTTCTGTTATAAAAAACCTATTTAGAGGCTAAAAATTCCACCCACGCCGGGATTCGAACCCGCGACCTCTGGCTATCCGTGCCAGCGCTCTATACAACTGAGCTAATGGGCGACTCACCGGCATCAGTGAAATTTCGAACCTCTTTACACTATTCTCTGTATTACGTACATTAATTACGAACGTAAATTGTCCTTAGGACGGGTTAGTGCATTAAAAATAAAAATAGTATACCCTTCTGTTACTCAACCCTAAGAGCGGAAGGCATGAGATAGAAAGGCTCATAAATTGGAACTCAGACGTATCCTCTATGTACACGTAAAGGAACTCACAAACCAAAGCGGTTGCGGTCGCGGTGGCGGTCATTACTGCAGTAGCATAAAAGATCGAACGATCGAATCATGAATGAGAAGATGCTCAAAAGAACCCGTGTTACTAATATAGCTTGAGGAATTGCTCAGTTAAAGTGGTAGTAGACTGAGCACATAGCTCGAAGAAATGATAGCCGTTGGGGCGAAAAAAATCTGACCTGGCAACCATGGATCTGGTTTCGGTGGCGGGGAGTCGCTGAATGCTGTACAATGCATGAGTTCTTTGTTTTATAATAATTATGTAAACTTTGTTAATTAAGGTTTTTGAAAAGACTAAGTTTGGAGTTTTTTTGCCAGTTTTTTCTCCAAAATGATCTAGATTTTGAAATGGACACCTAGTTTGAATTGTAACGTTCATTAAGCCGCAGTTTGTCCGCTACTTTGAATAAAACGTTTTCATTTCATAAATGATCCAAAAACTAATGTAATTAAGTAATTGAACGCCGCCGCTACCGCCACCGCCACCGCCACCGCCACCATTACCGTCACCGCTATGATCTGTGTATGCCTTAAGCGAGCATGAAATAATTGCTTTACAGTACATAGCAACAGGGCCTTGGCAACAGATACGCGAGCGCTGAATAATAGATCTTCCCACTAACTATTGTCTCTGTTTCGTCCACAACTTACGTACAAAAAATGTGATTGTGGAGACTGGTTGTTTTTTAGTTCTATCGGGCAGGTGATTTGGGTGTAGTATGTTTAAGGACTTGCGAGGTTCATACATAGCTATATATTAAGAACTAGGATACCCTGTGGTGAAGCGTTCGTGGCCTTAGCGAACCGAGTGATTGGAATCAATCACTTGAGTTAAGCAACAACAGGCCCGGTCACGTACTTGATGAGTGACCGTCTCGTGACTACCGCTAGTGGCATATTTCCGAGCGCTTCCGTTAAGCCGTTAGTGCCGGCTGTCATATAATGGCAGTCGTTAAGCCATGTCAGAGGCCTTATGGGCGGCTTGATAACTTCTGACAGTAATGCTCGCCACTGTCTAACAATCGTCCACCAACCCGGACTTGGCCTCCGTGGTGGAGTATGACCAGGCGTCCGTCACTCGCTCAAGGTCACGCGTTATATACCTGCCGCCCGGCGTATCGTCCACGATACAACCGACACAGGGCCGCTACGCCGCCTGAGCGCTCGCACCGCACGTTTCCCGCGTTTACTACTCGAAATGCCGAAACGAAATTTGTGCAGTGGATGGGTGTAAAAGTAAAAAAACAAATGAAGAATTATCATTTTTTTCACTGCCGAGAGACGAAGAAAGGTAAGTAGTATTTTAAATCTTATATTTATTTCTTTAAACATTTAGGTAGGTAGGTACTATAAAAGTAACATAAATATATAAAGGTAAATTTAAAAAACCTATTTAGAGGCTAAAAATGAGGCTGCCTGTACGTAATACAGAGAATAGTGTAAAGAGGTTCGAAATTTCACTGATGCCGGTGAGTCGCCCATTGGCTCAATTGGTAGAGCGCTGGCACGGATAGCCAGAGGTTGCGGGTTCGAATAACGGCATGGGTGAAATTTTTAGCCTCTTAATAGGTTTCAAAATGCAATTTTTTGTAAAAAAAATTTTTAAAGAAATATAGTTAATTATTATATTTAAAAAAAAATGCGATAGTGTGAATGAAACGACCATTACCAGACTAATATGAATCTATTGAACAACCATGCATTTTCCAGACTCACCCCCCTGGTATTAGAAACTCAAGAGAGCAATCTACTATTGCAAGTAAGTAGATCTATTTAACATGCAGGCTGAACAGATTTGAATGAAGCTTTCACAAAGGCATAATTAGCCTGTTCGCTCACTAAAGAGTCATTGTAATAAGAAGGCAGAGTGCTAATTTGACACGTCAGGCGGCTGTCAAATGCAAATTGCCTGTCAAACACTGTCAAACGTGGATTGTTGCAGCGATGTGCCGGCGCATAAATTTAAATGGATGGATATTCTGGATTTTCCCATATTTTTAGTTCAGAAGTTTATTATTGAGAATTTATTTTAACGGAATTTAGTTGGTGATTTCCAATTTTAATAATTACTAATGTCGTATTGTAAATAAATATTGGATCTTGTTGACCGAAATAAAATATTTATTACTATTAAATGTAACATAAACTCGCGCATGTATCCCGAGGGACTAGGCAGAGACCTGCCACTTGCCACGATCCTGACAGATCATCGCTTCATCAACATTCATTAGTCGTTGCATGCACCTACGCCGGTTACAGGTACTTTTTATCTTACCCTTCGCTAATACATCCTCTATTCGGTCTAAGTAAGCCCGCCTGAAGTTTCATTAGGTAAATCTGCTATGTTTCATTAGGTAAATCTGCTATCCCTGAATATCTAATAGAAATGGTAATAAATATTATCCGTCTAGCCGTCATAAATCCGTCTCTAGCCGAACCGAGTGATTGGAATCAATCACATGAGTTAAGCAACAACAGGCGCGGTCAGGAGCAGGATGGGTGACCGTTCCGTTACTACCGCTAGTGGCATATTTTCCGAGTGCTTCCGTGCTTCGCAAGGCACGTTAAGCCGTTGATGCCGGCTGTCATGAAATAGTCAAGCCATGTCAGAGGCCTTATGGGCGGCTTGATAACTTCTGACAGGCTCGCTACTGTCTTACAATCCTCCACCAACCCGGACTTGGCCCCCATGGTGGAGTATGGCCTAACCTTCCCACGATGCAGGAAGAGACTCGTGCCCCAGCAGTGGGGATATACATGGGTTGATATCGTATCGTATTATTATTATGTAATAGAGTGTCTAGTGAACGTTGATGAAGCGAAAGAAGTTTGTAAGAACCGTGCCAGTTGACAACCCTGGCTTCTTTGGGATATAAGTGTCAGTTTGCGTATGTACGAACAGTAAAAACTTCAGCAGATTCAAGGGGCCGCGGCTACTTAAGGATTTACTAATAATAATTACAACGATACACGATCGAAACACGTTTGACAGAGAAAAAACGCTCCATATCGAAATTCGCGGTACACATTATCACAAAAGGGCCGAACTGATTTGGGGCTCATTTATCATGCGCCCGCGCAGCGCAGCGCAAACGTCTTGCTTGTAATTAATGTAAAAGTCTCACTATAGTCTGCAGGCACCTTTAGGTTGGCACAGAAGGTGGGTCTGATATAGCCCAACTTTAACACATAAAACTGTAAAATTATTATTTTATCATAATAATACATACATACATACATACATACATACATATTGGTGTGTTTTTTTTAAATATATTGACTCGATTTATAAAAATTCTATTGACAGCGGAAATTTATAACTGCTTTCAGACTACGTAATTAACGCAATCGGTCCTGCACATTCTTGCCTTTACCTTGACAACAACCTTTCCTCCCGTATTGGGCAGAATTATCATGATATCAACCCTTTGTATATCCCCACTGCTGTGGCACGGGTCTGTTCATGCATCGCTGGAAGGTTAAGCCATAGCCTACCACGGGCTCAAGTCCGGGTTGATGGAGAACTGTAAGATAGTGGCGGGCCTTACTGTCAGAAGCTATCAAGCCGCCCATGAGGTCTCTGACATGACAACGACTGCCGTCAGCCGGCACGAACGGGTTAACGTGCCTTGCGATAATTCGCAAGGCACGTTGCGGAAGCTCTCGCAATGCCACTAGTTGCTTAGCCGCGCCTGCTGTTGCTTAAAGCCCCGTGAATCAAAGTATCCAGATGTACAAACACAAGGGAAGACCTTCCTTGTATTCCCGATCTGTGACCCTCAGCAGTGCTGGGCCTTTGATTGCGCGGGAACTGGTAAAAAGTGGCATGACATTTTGGAGTCAACTCATTAAGCTGATATCGGCAGACAGGGGGCTGCTCCAGTTACGGCCGGGACGATTGAGCTGCGCAGGGGTCTTCCATAATTAAACCCACACATTCTCCCTGTCGAAGAAAGCAAATAGAAGCTCGAGAAATGTGATCCTAGAGACAAATGCTTCAAATATCGTGGACGGAGTTCCGCACAGAATTTGGTATCCAGGTGTAATGTTCGAATCCAACGATTCTTTGGCTCCATATCCCAACTTTACAACATCTCCATCGAGGGTATCATAATACAGAGAAAGGGAGGCACCAGAGCTCATGTTAGACAGTCTGTCGACTGGTGCTCTTAATTCAGCATCTTACCACAAGGCAATGGTAAGACATCATGATGCACACAACACGAGGGCTCTATTTCACAGCACTGCATTATTTACTGGGACATTATTTTTATTCAAGTGAGGGTGATCTAACCGGACAAGAGGACAATTCTTTCCTAAGGTTTTTTTCTTCACCACAGACTTTTCAAATTGAATTTGAGGAGTGTTTTTGGTACAACACTGTATTAGTTTTTAGCTGCTGATGATCCAGGATGATCTAGACAGTCTAAAGCGGCATTCAGTCGCGGAACAATGCCGGACGTCTCAACGCGAGCGCACCCACGGAACAGGTCGCATTCCGCGAGTCGGTTCCCAAAACTGATCCAATTAATAATAATAAAGAAGCGGGCAGGTACCGGGCAAAAACAAACGGCAAGGCGTGCGATTCTGGACCGAAATTGCTCCAAATACCACCGCTGCAGGGCGGGTCGATGAACCTCGGAACTGGTCGAAAGGGCAACTCCTGCACCGTCTCAGATTTTTGTTAGGGAAACTTCTTTGGGTCTTGGCTGGGAATCTTCTTTATGTCGACATTAGAGATAGTTTTGAGACAGTGTCGCGTAACATTCCGCCCCTCCAGTCCAGATATTTAGCCGTGTTCGTACTTATCTTAATTTTTAAAACAAACGGAACCATCAGCCTCAACGACCTGGTTCAGACCCGAGGGGAATTGAAGACAATTTTGTTGGCTTCAAGCTTCGAACGAATGGGGTGCGCTGGTGGCGAAAACTACATACAAGGGCTAGGGATGTCATAAAATTCTCACAGCTTTCCAAAAAGAGTTTACTTGTCTATGCCAACAACATTTAGTTGGTGACTAATAAAAAATAAATAAATAACATCGCAATCATCTGTACTGGTCCCAACCTGCCGTATACTCTTCTTCTAAGAAGAAGACTAGCGTATCCTGTGCTTTGGGAAACGCAAAAAGGACATCACATATATGGCAAATTCTTCCCGCGGGTGTTGTAAGAGGCGACTAAGGGATGCAAACTAGGGGGGTGGGCAGCAGCGCCCCCTGCTGTACAATTCCACCAAACTGCGATCCCCAACCCGCATGCCCAGAGTGGGGATTATGAGCATCACCCCCCCCCCAATGATGGCACAATCTTGCGCCAGGTCATTAGGGGAAGGCTATGTCCTGCAGTGGACTAATATAGCCTGAAGAAGAAGAAGTAATATGGCAATACACACAGACTGTGGTCATTTGAACAAGTGTAATGAGAAGGAAATCCACAACCGACGAGGCAATAAAAAAATCAACTTATTTCATTTATTCTGTGCATTCATGAACAATATACTGCAAAATTGCTTGACTAATTGAACATGAACCCTTTAAGGGTATAGCAGATTGACATGTTGGCGTATACAATTGTTAAGCATGCATGCAAAGATGCCTTTGGACCTAATCAATTTATTTATAATTTTTTTTCTTTATTACGTTTGTTTAGCAGGTAGGTAACAATCTTAATATGCGAGTATAAGATGCACCGACATAAAATGTAGTAACATCTGTTATTTTATTTATTTTCAGAGTGGCCCAAAAGATTAGAATAGAAATGGTTTTATTCACAAATTAATGTAACACAATACAATGATACTTAAAGATTAGTAACAATGGTTCTATGGCTAAGTTAGTAAGCGTAGGTATTTGTTTTTATTTACATTTCTTGGGCTCAGTGGCCCACGTAGATGTAGAAACATTGAATCAATGATTAATGATTGATAGTTTAGCCAGTTAGGACACTGTCATTCACACATAATCAAAGTAAATATTGCAAGACCAAAGTACCTGTCCTCAAAAACCCTTTCGGGTCTATGTGTACTCTGGTCTATTGTTAATACTATCATTAAAATTCTTTACTGCACCAAGTAAATATTGTACAATAGGCGGGCTCCAATACGTATTAGTATTTTATTCTAGCCAACCCTTAGGTGACGGGAAAAGCTGGGAGTATATCTACTGGTAACAATGCAAGCCAATTAAGAGAAAGACCTCTCAGGAAGGACCCGCGCCGAAATTGCGTGGAAAAAATTGGAGCCCTCAACAGTGTGGTGAGATAATGAGGTCCCCGTTGCCATGGCAACGAGTATTCGTAAACATACGTGTCGGGTTCTGTTGCACCGCCCGAGGAGGTCGGTTTTTGACCTGTTTCGCCGATTATTTCGCCGCGATGTTATTATTCGAACCGAGATAACGTCTTTACGGGGGGCTAAGCGGCAATTCACATACAGACGAAGTTTGGCTTTCGTTTACAAACCACATGTCGGATCGCAATGAACCAAATTAGATAAAATAAGAATATTCTTTATTGTACACCAGGAAGTAAAATAAGTACAGACACAGGGTATCCTAGTGTGGGGCCTGAAGCAATGTATGTGCCTGTATGTAAATGTTATGTTAAGTATATAAGGAGAAATAAAATAAGTATATAAGGAGTTATAGATGGCAAATATGACTGCCTTGTCATGTGGTTAATGGAACAGTGGCATCTCAAATAGTTGTAGCAACGCATAATATATTAATTCTTTTTTATATAAAACACTCGAGAACATTCAAGTGATTTGGATTTATTTAAAAAATTACTGGTTTTAAGTTTAAATGTATTTGTTATTACTACTACCTATCAATATTTTATGTGTGAACTTCTTTAAATCAATATGGACTTATACGTCTGAAATAAATATATTGAATAATAAGATAAGATATTTATTCTAAACAGAAATTTTTATGGTTACAATTCTTGCGGTATCTCCACTACACTTTAAGTCTCTGTCGCAGAGACCTAATTAAACTTACTTTAGTAAGTTTAATCTACAACCAAATGCTATAAAAATATATTAATATTTGTAATAAAAAATACTTAAGTTTAAGGCGTAAATTCGTAAAGCCCTGTGAACACCTTCATCGGAATCCTTATTCAGATTTTTTCAAACGCTGGAAAAATCACGTGATCAAAATAATTTTTTTACATTTACATTTACATACAGGCACGTACATTGCTTCTGGCCCCACACTAGGATACCCTGTGTCGTGGGAACCAGAAACAACGACATCACAAACATGTAAACATCCAAGACCTGGACTTTTTTTTTTTTGTTTCCAGCCGGGATTCGAACCCGGGACCTCTTGCATGGTAGGCAGACGCGCTACCTCTACGCCACAGAGGTCGTCAGTTAACGAAGGAGTCTATGGTTGGAGTCTATGGTTAACGAATAAATAATTATTCGTTAACCATAGACTCCAACTCCAACAAGGGCATTCGCACGAGGCAATAATTATATAATCACAATTACATTAATAAGCAAGTAAAAGAAATTAAAACACTGTGTGCTCGCGATGCGTTAATGAGCTTAAAAGTTTCTGGATACGAGTTTTTCGTTGAAAAATCAAAGTCGCTTCCGCTGGGTTCACTACTTTGATCCCTTTGATTCTACTTTTTCCATCCGAAACGTCATCGGAGGGCTAGATTACATCTTTTTTTGCTCAGAGAGTCTATTTTTATTAGAGTCTTTGAGTATCTTGTAATTATGTACCTAATACTCGTACCACGTATCATCGAAATTAGGGATGCAAAGTTTTTTTTTTATGATCGGATTTTATTTCTAATTTAATTTTTTCGTGATTAATCGAGTTTATCATTGTTATTTAATTAAAATAAATATTATTCGGCGTGACGTCATATGTTAAATACTATGTGTGTAGGTAGAGTTCGCGATTGGATTTGTCTGTGGTTTAGTGTAAAAAGACAGATGTTTGACAGATAAGGTTGACATACCATTGGTAGTTTTTCCACAGAATATCTACTACCACAGACGATTTAACATGTGACGTCATCATAGAGGTCATATGAAGGGCATTTAAATATTATTATTTACTTAAAATAAGGCTCATCTTTTATGATAAAAATCTATTACATTAAAAATACTGTAGTTTGGATGCTAAGCTCGAAATGGTTTTCGATTCAGGCAGTTCTCTTTTTTTTGCATCCCGAATTGGGAGAGGGCACTGATCTTTATAACACAGGTATTTACCTTGCTCAGAGATCAGGGACTTCACAAAATAACTTGAACAATTTTTATGTGAATAAATCTTTATCTTATCTTATTTTAACCACATTTTGTAATAGAAACATTAGGGCTAGATTTAGTGTCAAGTTACTTTTTTAGTTTTGATAACTTGCAGTGGAGACATAAAAAAGGGGTGATATCAATATCAACAGACACATGTCGCAGGCATATTAATAGGGACCAGTTCGCATCTATCTTGTAAGCAACCCTGAAATGAGATGAAAACCCTGGTGAAAGCGGCAGTGAAGCGAAATTTTCGAGGTTTTCGCCGAAAAAAGGAAAGAATCCGGCGCAGACCGCAGACCACACCGCGCGATTCATGTTCATGTATCATATGCGCAAGTGCACAGTTTTGGTGTAATTTTACTTTATCGGGGTTTTTGGTCACGTTCTGTTTTGAATAATTGTATGGATTTAATAATGGAAGTGGTTTATGAAGTAACATAGTGTGTAGTATATATTATAAGTTGTGTATTAGGTATATTGATGTATAAGCGATAATTTGTAAGAACTTTATTTCTTAAAAAACTACTGGCACCATCTCTTTATCTATCCACATCACCAATGGTTAGCTGGAAGAAAATACTTTTTAGCTTTAGGCTCGTCTATGTGAACCTTGGTAATTACTTAAATTATTAAATCAAATAATTACCAAGGCTTAAATTGTGTATAAAACTCGATATGTAATTTTTGTATGACACACCTACATAGTAGGTGATAATCTATCTACTTATTTTCTTGACGACCTCTGTCCCGCAGCGGTAGCGCATCTACCTACCATGCGAGAGGTCCCGGGTTCTAACCCCGGCTAGGGACAAAAAAGCCAGGTCTTGGATGTTTACATGTTCAAACAACGATATCACAATGTCGTTGTTTCTGGTTCCCACGACACAGGGTGTCCTAGTGTGGGGCCAGATGATGTTATGTGATGTTATTCTCGTTTATTTTTATTTCCGTGTGTTTTTGTTTAAATAATGTTTAATTTTTAAATTTCTATAAAAGTACTCTCTACAGTACCCGGAACCGGCGTGCGTGCATGGAACGACTTATGAACGTCGATGAAGCGAAGGTGATCTGTCAGGATGGTGGCAAGTGGCAGTCCCTGGTATCAGCCAACCCCTCTGGGATACAGGCGTGAGGTATGTTATGTTCTATAAGAGTCCGCTCTTATAAAAATTCACTCACCTGACAGCTCAATTCCAATAATTTATAGTATATGGCCTTGGATGGATGGATGGACGGGTGGATCGCGACCGCGACCCTTTTGGATTGTGCGTTAGGCCTTATGGGCGGCTCGATAACTTCTGACAGTAAGGCTCACCACTGTCTTACAATCCTCCACCAACCCGGACTTGGCCCCCGTGGTGGAGTATGGCCTAACCTTCCCGCGATGCAGGAAGGGACCCGTGCCCCAGCAGTGGGGACTTACAAGGGTTGAATCGTTTCTCCAGTATTCTGTTCTGATTGGTTTGTGATCATACCATACTACCGAAATCTCTCCACACTAGCACCTAGTTTGGGAGCCAGGACACAAATGTAACACTTTGCAGTAAATAAAATTTCTTTATTCTTATTCTTTAAAAGCAAACCTTGCAGCTTTTATTTCAAGTTACCGCAACTTGTTTTGTTTCTGAGATATTTGGAACAAAAAAAGGTCGACTTGACCTGCGTCAAAATTTACACGTACAAAATTATAACATTGATTCCTTTCTTAATCAAAATAAATGTGATCCATACATCCATCCATTTCCATATATTAATTCCGTGGAAATCTGTAATTGGCCTTACTATAAGTATTTTTGTATGTAATATTTTGTTTAGTTTCGCTGTTGATTTTCCTATCAATAAATAAATAAATCCATTTATTCATCTTGTCTGGTTACAATAATAGGGTCTACAATATGTGCTGTGTGGTGTCGGCCTAGAGAATAGCACAAACCCAATTCTTCCCGCGGGTGTCGTAAAAGGCGACTAAGGGACACAAACCGGGGGGTGGGCAGCAGTGCCCCCTGCAGTACAATTCCACCGAGCTGCGATCCCCAACCCACATGCCCAGCGTGGGGATCATGGGTATCACCCCCTATGATAGCACAACGTGGCGCTCTTTAGGGGAGGGCTATGTCCAGCAGTGGACTAGTATAGCCTGACGACGATACTATATTTTGGGTACAATAGTTTGGGACCAGGCCTAGAGTCTAATACTCACATAGTCTTTCAACAGAGTTATATAAGCACGACAATGGTTGTTATTTGCCCCAAGTAGTCTACTTCGGTAGTCTACAAAGCAATAGCATTGCAATGTCATTCCAGGGGCATGGGCAAATCGGCATCTCTCGCGAAGAAGACCGAATCGCAAGAGACGCCGAGTTAAGTAGCACGGGTTATAACATTGCAATGCGATTGGTTATCAGATTACCAATAGTGTGAATGAAACGACTATTACCGGACTAATATAGTTATATGTTAAACGTGTCAAATCGCGATTATTTATTAGGTAAAACGTAATTACCTTATTTCCCGACGTTCCCGAGTCCACCCGAGACCACGGCAAATGTAACGCTGCCGAGAGGTCGGGAAATAAGGTAATTACTGTTTACCTAATAAATAATCGCGATTTGACCCGTTTAATATATAACTATGTATGAGTATCACCCATCTAGTGTGAGTGAAGATGCCACTGGACGCTGTATAAATCATCTCATTAAGTAGATGCAAAAAAGGCCAAATATATGAGTATCGCGAATCATTAGGAAATACCGGACTAATATGACTATATTGAACAACTATGCATTTTAGAGGTGATTAAGTTAAGTGATTGTGTTGTGTGGAAGTTATTATTTTTACGACCTCTGTGGCGCAGCGGTAACGCATGTGCCTACCATACGAGAGGTCCCGAGATCGATCCCCGGCTGGACAAACATTCAAGGTCTTGGATGTTTACATGTTTGCGATGTCGCTGTTTCTGGTAGCCAAGACACAGGGTATCTTAGTGTCGGGCTAGAAGCAATGTATGTGCCAGTACGTAAATGTTATATTATGTCCTTTGTGTTACGTTACGTTACGTTATGTTACGTTACGTTACTTTACGTTACGTTACGTTACGTTACGTCAGGTTACGTTACTTTACGTTACGTTTCATTATTACGTAATGTTGGTTAGATCTTACCTTTTGTCTCGTCTCTCCTCTGTGAGCTGGTTCTTTCTCACTACAGAATTACCCATTGCACTGTAATTGCACAGCATTTTGAACTTTAATGTTTTCAGGGTATTCATGAAATACGGTACTTAATCGTCCGCTAAGTGAACTGCCGTTTATGCCTTCATTTTCTCCCTGCGAACATTCGTCACTTTTTGCTCGACTTACGAGGTATGTGGTATTTTGATATTCGGTTGAAGTTTTTAATTTTATTTTTAAATTATGTATCTTGGCTTTTATTTAGTTATTACTGCAGCACCAGAGGCAAGAGGTGCTGTATGCTGAAATATAGACTACAGTCTTTTAGCTTTTAGAATATACCTCGGGCTCTAGAGTAGGCTTCAGTTTTCGCCGAAAGCACACGAGTGTAATACTACTTTCTGCTCTGTTTAAAACTTTTCTTTACTATTTTGAAAAGTTATGTAAAGTTAAGTGAATCGGACTAATATCGGACGGCTTCAGTGGCGCAGCGGTTTGGCATGCTGACTGTAAAACCGGAGGCCTCGGGTTCGATCCCCGGCCGGGTCAAACTAGGAAATGAACTTTTCTAGTTTGTCTCGGGTCTTATAACACAAGTCATTTAGTTGTACTTAGTATGGAGCTAACGAGATCTGTGTGATATGTCCATGAATATTTATTTATTATTACACGAATAGTAGCCGAGGTATATTCTATAAGCTAACAGACTGTACTCGACTTCGTTTGCTTAATTGGGATGTGTGTTTTTTAAATTAATTTCGGGATAGTATTTTCTAAGGTTAACACGAGCAGTAGACATAATTAAAACTGTATTTTATACGGATTTATGCTCGTTTATTACATTTTCCAACGTTTCGGCACTTTTTCAGGTGCTGTGGTCCCGGGTCCCGGGACCATATAAAAACAGACCATATACAAACAAAAACCGTATAAAAACAGTTTCAATTAATTTCGGGATTTTTACTAGTCTATGCAGTTGATTGATTATAATATATGTCTGTGCCAAATTTCATTCAGGTTGCCGTAAGAGATCGCTCTAAGCGATCGGACCGCCAATTGTAGGTATAACATTAGAATTTCCTAATGATTCCCGATACTCATACATAGTTATATAGTAAACGGGTCAAATCGCGATCACCTTTTACCTAATAAATAATTGCGACTAGACCCGTTTAATATATAACTGTTATAATATATAATTGCTGTGTGGTGTCAGCCTAGTTAGTAGTTATACCTGAGATTTCCGCACTTAGCCTCGTAGTTGGGCCATTGTACGTAGCAAGCGTTGAGGTAACGCTAACACCTCAGACACTAGGGTTTCCTTACGATGTTTTCCTTCACCGTAAGTGAGTAGTATTGCTACTATAATTTCACAAATGTACATAACTTAGAAAACAAAGTCATTGGTACATGCCGGGGTTCGAACCCACGACCTCCCGATTGAGAGGCCGGCGTTCTACACCGCTCCGCTACCACCGCTGTGGTGTCAGCCTAGAGAATAGCACCAACCCAAATTCTTCCCGGTGTCGTAAAAGGCGGCTAAGGGACACAACCCGGGGGGTGGCCAGCAGCGCCCCCTGCAGTACAATTTAACAAAACTGCGATCCCCAACCCGCATGCCCAGCGTGGGGATTATGGGCACTACCCCGCAATGACGGCACAACCTTGCGCTATGGCGCTCATTATGGGAGGGCTATGTCCAGCAGTGGACTAATATAGCCTGAAGAAGAATATATAACTATGTGCAACATTACTTAGAATTAATAAATCACTGCTGTCATTCTCTGTGTTGCAATACCATAAGCTAACTGTGAAGAAAAACATAGTGAGGAAACCCTCACTTAGTTGGCTATCTATCTGCTACTAAAACCCTCCACCAAGATTTCTCCGGGCTGCAATTTTAATCTAACCCGAACCATCACATAAAGCAACAGTTTTTTTATGGCAGATGTATGACAGACAGCTTAATGGGCGTTTCAAAGGAAATGTGAGCCTTATCACATCGCCGTACTGTTCCATGAGTGCAGGCAATTTAAACGAAAGCGGGCGAACTTGGTGGATTGATATCTCCGTAATTGTGCCAAAAATTATACACTGTTACCCCTGGTGCTTACAATGTATGCATGTTGCGGTAAGGATGGAATTTCGTACGAGCATGAAGTGTCAAGAACTAGCGCTGAGCCTGAAAACCCAATTTTTTTCAATATCAATCTAAAGCAAGAGTAGAACATTTCTATACTCTATTGTTGTTATTAATGGCAATAGGGTTGTTAATAGCAATCATGAAATCTTATTAGGTTTACGTATGGCAACTGATGTATTTGGTTTAAGATGATTTGAGAAAAGATGGTCAGAGTGGAGTTTTTTTTTCCGCTGTCTTTTTCTCCACTACAATACGGCCCGAAGGCAGCGACTTACATTTTACATTGTACATCGACATTCAGCAAACAGCATGTAAATTCTTTACATTGAAATAAATTGATTTGAATTTGAATTTTTTTGGATTTGTGGTTTCTCATACAGATGGACCGCGTCAAGTTTCAATATAGTATGAAAAAAAAATTAAGTAATTACCATTCTTTGCTAATTGAAAATGTACATTTGTGAAGTAATAGCTGCAGTACCACTCGCTAAAATACTCGAAAACATCGTGAGGAAATCTGAGTGTCTGAGGTGCATTCCCAAATTAGTGATGTCCTTGCCTGGCTACGGAACCACAGGGTATCCTAATTTGGGACCAGGACAAGTGCTGTTTTGTATGTAAGATACCATTATCACTGTTTTATTTAGGGCGAAGACACATAACTATTTTAGTAATTAATCTTTTAACCTACAGTAAGGCCCGCCACTGTCTTACAATCCTCCACCAACCCGGATTTGGCCCCCGTTGTGGAGTATGGCTTACCCTTCCAATGATGCAGGAAGAGGCCAGTGCCCAGCAGTGGAGACATATCAAGGGTTGATAGCATCATCATCAATCTTTTACCCAAAAAAAATTTACTTGCTCAGGCAACATCATAAAATGCATGTTTAGCTAAGTGACTGCAGCATAAAGTTTTAATTTGAATCAAAATTGCGCCGTAATGCCACATAAAATACAAACAAGCTGGGGCAGGTATTTTGTAGGCATTTTAGTGTTTAAAGCCATTTTGCAAGTAGTTTCCATTCAACTCCGCAAATGTTGGTCTATTTTATTATATAATTCGTCCGTCACACTATAAGTTTTGCGTAACTTAAAAAAAAAAACAACATGTTATAAAAATCATGTTTATTGCTTTTCATAATACTCTCCCTTACATTTTAAATTTTATTATTTTTATTTTTAATGCACTAACCCGTGCTAAGGACAAATTAAAAAACCTATTTAGAGGCTAAAAATTTCACCCATGCCGGCATTCGAACCCGCAACCTCTGGCTATCCGTGCTAGCGCTCTTCCAATTGAGCCAATGGGCGACTCACCGACATCAGTGAAATTTCGAATCTCTTTACACTATTCTCTGTATTACGTACAGGCAGCGACATCTGGCTTAAGCAAATTGCATCATTTACAGTCGCCCATTGGCTCAATTGGAAGAGCGCTGGCATGGATAGCCAGAGGTTGCGGGTTCGAATCCCGGCATGGGTGAAAGATTTAGCCTCCTAAATAGGTTTTCAAATTTTAAATTTTTTTTGTTGCGATCGAACCATTTTTTAAAACAGGAGGACCACAGATCGGATGGCATGTTTTCTGCGTGCTGATTGAACGCTATCACTTCCTCTTCGGAGTTGGCAAAACCTCTTATCAAATGTTTGATTTTGGGGAAAATACGGAAATCACAGGGTGCTAGGTCGGGGCTATGCGCAGGATGGGTGACGAGTTGTACTTTTTCGAAAGCTAAAAATGACTTTGTTTTGTTGCCGTGTGTTAAGAAGCCTTGTCATGATCTAGTAGGACGCGGCTTTTTGGTCCACTGCCTTTAAACGTAAATACATACATAATATACATAACCTCACGCCCGTATCCCAGAGGGGTAGGCAGAGACCAGGGACTGCCACTTGCCACGATCCTGACAGATCACCTTCGCTTCATCAACGTTCATAAGTCATTGCATGCACGCACGCCGGTTCCGGGTACTTTTTATCTTTCCTTTTGCTAATACATCCCCTATCTGGTCGATGTATGTTCGCCTGGGACGACCCTTACCAGCCCTTCCACTCACATTCGCAAAATATATTTATTTCGTCAATCTTTCTTCCTTTATCCTCTCCACATGTCCAAACCGACGCAACATTCCTTTCTCAATTTTAGTCACTACATCCTCTTTCAGTCCACAACGCTCTCTAATCAGACTATTTCATATCCTGTCATTGAAAGTAACACTACACATACTTCTCAAGGACCCCATTTCTACTGCATTCGTCAGGCTATACTAGTCCACTGCTCGACATAGCCCTCCCCTAAAGAGCGCCACGATGTGCTATCATAGGGGGTATTGCCCATAATCCCCACGCTGGGTATGCGGGTTGGGGATCGCATTTCTGTGGAATTGTACTGCAGGGGGCGCTGCTGCCCACCCCCCGGTTTGTGTCCCTTAGTCGCCTTTTACGACACCTGCGGGAAGAATTTGGGTTGGTGCTATTCTCTAGGCCGACACCACACAGCCACTACTGCATTCTACTGCATTAATTCTACTTTATTTAAGTAAATACGACCTTGGTAATCGCTGTCACACCATCTTTTTAAAGTACATTGAGTGTACTGCCTTATCAACGCACTGAGCGCATTTTTAGGTATTCAGAACACGCAGAGCACTCATTGCTTTCTGCGAATAACTGACCGACAGACTGATACACGATAAAATTAAATAAAACTTGTCTCTATCCACCCCTCCGGGATACAGGCATGCAATCTCGTATGCATTTAAAATAAACATATTGGGAACACATCCGATGAAAATCTCATGTCCGACATACGCCTCTCGTATTACCGTGACCCGACAAATAACTCTATGAACTTGAAAAAAAAAACGCGGCCAAGGGCGTATCGGTCCACGCGCGTTGTAGGGTTCCGTATACAGAGCGTTTTTACCCGCTTTACAGAACTAATCAAATTAATTTTCTACGGATTTCGTACGAACTTTTCCATTTATAACTTGCCTAGTACTTGCTAACTTGAACAGTCTACTTAGCCGAGGTATTTTTCCGTTTTAAGTTCATTACAATCAACCACCTAGCCATGACAGGGGGAAGGATAACATAAGAATATTCTTTATTGTACACACTTTATAGGACTCCTTACCCTAACTATAAGTTGCATCCCTAGAAGTAGCTATACTCCGAAAACAATTTTCGTAAGCGTTTTGTCGCCGTGATTGATAAATAATAATAAATATTATACTATTCGCTCTTCCCAAAACCTGCTCCTAAAAATCCCATCCCATCACACCACTATCTACGGTTGTTCCTTCACCGTGCAGGCAGTCCGATTATGGGATGCCTTACCGGTGGAGGTATGGAAAGCCAAATCCCTTCCCATTTTTAAGACTATGGTAAAGGAGTTCTATCTCACTACTACACTGTAATACTGTTATTATTTAGTTTTGTAATATTGTCCTGCTGTTGTTGTGTTCTACTTATGTCCTTGGAATGTGTATGTTTTGTTAATTATTTATGTATAATATTCATTTTTTATTTTTATTTATGTGGATATATCTGTTGATAATTTTATTTATTCAAACTGTTATTGAGGCATGTATTTGGAACCTCTGAAATTAATGTTTACGTTTTTGTACGTCTACTTCCTTCTCTAACGTATTAGTCCAGTTCATCCGAAGGCTGTCTGGAATAGATCACTTTTAGTGATAAAGCCGCCGTCTGTACTCTTAGGTTAAGAAATATCTGTGTAATTTCCATTTTTATGTACAATAAAGTATTCTCTATCTATCTATCTATGGACCTATTACACAGATCTCGTTAGCCCTATACTAAGTACAACTATATTACTTGTTTTACAGGTGCTAACTCGACGATTGATTTAGTACAATAAAAACTATATAACATCCAAGACCCGAGGCAACCCCCGAGAAAAGTTCGTTTCCTAGTTTGACCCGTCCGGGGATCGAACCCGAAACCTTCGGGATTACAGACAGCGTGCCAAACCGCTGCGCAAGCGATATCTATGTGAAATCTATGTATTCTAGTACTAATAGTCTTCGAGCCGCGGACAGACTGACAAATATACAGACTAACGGACACGGTGAAACAATAAGGATTCCTTGTTGACTACGGAACCCTAAAAACTAATGTAAAACTACCTAGGTACTTAGATTGGCTACTGTAATTTTCTGTGTGTTGGTGGTGTTATGTCAAACAACCCGACAATTAGATCGTGTTACCACTATGGAACTTAGATATTTTGTAACTGCTGGAGTACAGTATACAGCAAGTGAATTAGTTGTGAAGTCTTAAGTAACGTAACTGGCTAGAGTGCAATATGTAAAGGTAATTGTGGTGTCGACTTTACTTAATTCAGCACAAGAATTTCAATCGTATGTGAAATAGTACGCGCTTTTCTAAGACATACGTGATTTTGCTCGATTTTTAACAATACATTATATATGACATCCATCCTTTTGGGATATATACTGCGTTTTGGGACGTTTTAAGAAATCATTTCGATTTATAGTTTAACTGAACACATCATTTTAATAGTTGTTTACTCTTGTAAAGTTGTTTCACACTGAATTGTACATTAGAACAAGTAGCTTTTAAATGACATGTGAAAATTCTGTTGGAGTAGCTAATAAATAGTAATAGTATTTTTATAAATAACGTCATTAAACTTTTAAGATCTCGGCTACCAAAGTAACTGGTCCCAAAAGGTACCAGATACTTCCGTACCCTGCCCAAACCAATTAGACATTCAAAACTGCCCACAACTTACGTACATGTATAATAAATATTGTTATCTCTACTTCCGTCCGTCCGTCTATTGCTTATCTGGTGGCGTACTCTTGGAATTAATAAGATAATTATGGTGTGAAACATGGGTTACGTGACGTTATGTTTTGGCCTTACCCGGTTAATCGAGCTCACTGCTTTGGCCTTACTAAAACGCCGTTCAAAAAGTGTGTTAAGTACGATATCAACCCTTAGATGTCCCCAGGGCTGGGGCACGAGTCTCTTCCCTGAGGAAGACTATTCCGATGTATACTATTCCGATGAGGAAGGATAGGTACTCCAACACGGTTGGTGCCGGCTGCCGTCGTCGATAGATGGCAGTCGTTAAGCCAAATCAGAGGCCTTAGGGCGGGTTGAAAACTTCTGACAGTAAGACCAGCCACACTAGTCTTGCAAGCTTCCACCAATCCGGAATTTCTTTTTTATAGTGAAGATTAATTCTCGGGAACGATTGGCGCGTTTTAGGACTTCTATATTCGTGACTCAGCTTCTATAGCCATAGAAATCGATTAAATTTCTGTTCTATTGACTTTAAGTTCCAGGCAGAGAGTTCAAAACCCAGTAAGTGGATGTAAATTGACGCATGACATGCCTCAATATTCTAGGAAGTTTCGACGCTTGTTCGTTTGTGTCTCATATTATTGTGTGAGTGCTGATTTCTGTATGTCAAGTGTACTCAGCGTTATTTCATAGAACTACAAGGATTATCCCTTATCGCACAGAAGAATGTGTACAAAAAGTAACAAAAGTAACTTGTCCTGGTACCAAACTAAGACACCCTGACATCAACCCTTGGTATGTCCCCACTGCTGGGGCACAGGTCTCTTCCTGCATGGCAGATAGGTTAGGCTGCACTCCACCACGGGGGCCAAGTCCGGGTTAGTGGAGGATTGTAAGACAGTGACGGGCCTTATTGTCAGAAATTATCAAGCAGCCCAAAAAGCACCTGACATGGCTTAACGACTGCCATTACATGACAGCCGGCACCAACGACTTAACGTTATCTGCGAATCACGGAAGCTCTCGGAGAAAGCGGCGGTAGTCACGGGATGGTAACCCATCCAGCACCTAACCGCGCCTGTTATACACACGGAAATCAACACAAACTAAGGCCATTCTCAGACACATATGTAGAAGCTTGATATGTGCTTAGTTACCACTCATGCCCACCGCGGATTGGGAAATTCCAGCGCTGAAGTATGTGAATATTTCAGGTTAAGAAATACCTGTGTAATTTCCTTTTTTATGTACAATAAAGTGTTCTCTATCTATCTATCTACTAGGGTTTCGTCGCGATGTCTTCTTGCACAGTTAGCGAGTGAATTTAATAACATCTATTTTACACTATTTTTATTTATAATGCACTAACCTGTGCTAAGGACCATTACCTCAGTTGGAAAGAGCGCTGGCACGGGTAGCCAGAGGTCGCGGGTTCGAATCCCGGCATGGGTGGAATTTTTAGCCTCTAAATAGGTTTTTAAAAATCTATTTTACAGCCAAAACTAATACCTCGTAGTATTTTCTAAGGTTAACACTGTAACGTTTATAACTTTTATAATTAATAAATAAACTCTGGAACGACTTCAGGTGTGGTTTTATTTGCAGATTTAGTATAATATTTTAATAAAACAGGAAAAACTGGATAAAAACGGATAAGCAGGTAGAAAGTCAGATCTGGTCAAAGCGTAAAGTAGTAGTGGTGAAAAATGAGGGAAATCGAAGAATGAGTGACGTACATAATTTAAATATTTGAAAATGATAGATAGAAAAAGAAATAAAAATGGTGTGAAGAGGTTTGCACCGTTACATCACGAGCGCTAGACATAATTAAAGCTGTTTTTATACGGGTTTTACTCGTTGATACACCGTGTCAAACAAAATATACGACAGCTGAAATATTAATTAATTTAAGGCATACCAATAGGTAACATAAAGGTATTACATGATAGCTTAGCTTATTGTCTATTCTAGTATGTTAGCCAATTACAGGTCAGCACAGAACATTATAAGTACCTGTATATTTACACAAAATTATATAAGGCAGTCGTTAAGCCAAGTCACGAGGCCTTAGGGCGGCTTGAAAACTTCTGACAGTAAGACCAGCCACTAGTCTTGCAAGCCTCCACCAATTCGGACTTGGCCCCCGTGGTGAAGTATGGCCTGTACGGTCGCGGTTTAAAAATGTTTATCAGTTTTCAAATTTGATTCTTTAGCACACTGTGTGCAGTAAAGACTAAAATGCTATATCTAGGTACGTATTACTTTTTAATAGTTGTAGCATCGATTCTAACAAAAAGAGTATTCATGACGTATTGATGATGAAACTCTTTTCTTTATTTAAAAGTTGACGTAATTACATTTTTTACAATGACATTTATCAAAAATACTAGGATTGATTTGTCGACATCGGCTGGTTGCCATATCAATAAGAAATAATAATAATAATAGAAATTGATTGTAAAACCATGGCAACCTCGCTTGGGTAAATCCGTAGACTCTATCTAAGGGTAAATCTCTATTGCTTCTTCTATGCTCTTTGCCTAATCTATGCTCTATGCCTAATCAAATCACATAATATCATCGACCATGTGGCATAGATTTGTGCATGCAATTACCAACCTTAAGGTGGTAAACATTTTCAGACCGCGAGTGTACCTTCCTCACGGAAGAGATCCGTGCACCTCGGTAGGGAATTTAGCAAAGTACGAGTAATTTTCACTTTTTAATGCTATTTAAAAACCTATTTAGAGGCTAAAAATTACACCCATGCCGGGATTCGAACCCGCGACCTCTGGCTATCCGTGCCAGCGCTCTTTCCAACTGAGCTAATGTGCGACTCACCGGCATGCATCAGTGAAATTATGAACCTCTTTACAATATGTATTGTATTACGTACAGATTGTCGCTAGTACTAAAGCTCTTTTGTAAATAAATGATTTGAATTGAACATACAAGTATTACGCGACAGCTTATCTTAGGCTCTGTTCAAGACATAGATGGATAGAGGTACTTCCCAGACGATTGACAGTCTTTCATCGTGTCCTGCGTGCCCTAACACCTGCACTCAGGAGGGCCTAGTGATTGCCAGTCATAGAGCAGTCAGTGTCACGAAGTTCTGAGGCGCAACTGTTTAAGTAAAGACTGATGAAAACTGTTCGCTAAGTAGATGGTAGCGATTACAGTCTGTTAGCCTTTAGAATATACCTCGAGCTCTAGAGTAGGCTTCGGTTTTCGCCGAAAGCACACGAGTGTAATACTACTACCTGCTCTGTATAAAAAAAAATTAAGTGTCATATTGATGAAGTTCCAATTTCGAAATTAACTGTCATATTAGTTCCGATATTTCTATTACACGAATATATACGATTCTATCCGATAGCAGCCGAGGTATATTCTAAAAGCTAACAGACTGTACTTTGTAAATCTGAACAACCAAACCAACTTCACCTCTTTACTGTACACATAAATTGTATAATTTAATTGCGTAGATTCCGGCTTGTTAGAAGCAGATCGTATCGTAGGCGAATCGTAAATCCCGTAATTAGCGAAGAGCACACCTCGAGATGACGTCATTTCTGTTAATTTAATTACTTTGGGTGCTATTATGAAGTACACGTAATGCCGGTACTTACTCCGCCGGTCGTAAACTAGTGAGAAATCGTAACTGAAAAAAGTTGATTGGTAGAACTCCGTGTTATCAAAACGATCGGCGAGAAATACGCTTTTAGTCAGACTTTTAATCGTTGTTACACATTTAACGGGTCTAATCGCGGTTTTTTATTAGTTTCAACTTAATCACATTAATTGCCATGGTTACAGGTAGATTGAAGAGGCGTGTGCAAATATTTGAAGGGCCCATTTCTGAATTTAGAATTTAACTGAGCAAATACTTAAGTAACGTTCTGTCACGCTCTTTTCTGAGAAATTCGAAGAGACAGCACTACAGGTATTTAGTATTTACTTAACGAAATTCTCAATTCAGAAACTGGCCCTTAGTGAGGGAAGCGCTGAGTCTCAATGATCTTCAGACAGGTTTCCTCACGGTATTTTCCTTCGCCGTTAGCGTGTGGTATTGCTACTATAACTTCGCGAATGTACATACTTGGAAACAAAGTAATTGGTACGCGCCGGGATTCGAACCCACCACGTCCCGATTGATAAGCCAATCTTCTACCGCTCTGCTACCACCGCTCATATTAAAATATATGAAATAAATTTAAATTTAATTGATTCTTTATTCTCCACCAACGCTCCCGTGGTGGGGTATGGCCTAACCTTCCTGAGATGCAAGAAGAGACCCGTACCCCAGCAGTGGGGACATACCTACAAGGGTTGATATCGATCGATCCAAATAATTGATTATCTGACCCTGTTTGATTTATTTACGGTTGCTGTAGCTCATTTATTTATTCTATCTATAATTTTACGGGTAGGTAGGTACTAGTTGACCCCACAAAAGTTGTTTTGGCTTATGATGTAACTTTTACTTATTCGCAAAAACGAAAAATCGCTGAAATCGTTTCAAAGGAGTTCGATAGCAAACCCTTGAGTTTTATACATTGGATTAATTGAGCGATATCAACCCTTGTATGATATATTGACCCCTTGCTGGGGCACGGGTATCTTCCTGCACCGCAGGAAGGTTAGGCCATACACTTCGTATTTAAATCTTCCGTTCTATGTTGCCATTCATATTGTATGGTGTTATGGCTTATGAATAAACCTTTCTTACTCTTACAGTCCCATGAGGGCCAAGTCCGGGTCGGTCGAGGATTATAAGACAGTGGCGGGCCTTACTATCAGAAAAATTTACTTATTTGCTGACCTTTTTCGAATTATGCTGAGCTAAAGATTGGTTGGTTGATCGGAGACTTAGTTGCTGCTTTCTGTTGCTCAAGTATTTATATGTAGTTATATATTAAACGGGTCTAAACGCGATTACTCTCCACTTCAATCTACCCAAGACCACGGCAACTGTGACGCTTTAGTTTTTTAGCCTCTAAATAGGTTTTTAAATTTGTTCCTTAGCACGGGTTAGTGCATTAAAAATAAAAATAGTATAATCATGTGGGTACAGTGATATCGTTCCGATGTTAAACCTAACTGCAAAGTAGGTAGTCGGGGCTTTAAGTAATGCAATTTGCTTAAGTCAGTCTGCCTGTACGTAATACAGAGAATAGTGTAAAGAGGTTCGAAATTTCACTGATGCCGTGAGTCGCCCATTGGCTCAATTGGTAGAGCGCTGGTACGGATAGCCAGGGGTTGCGGGTTCGAATCCCGGCATGGGTGAAATTTTTAGCCTCTAAATAGGTTTTTAAATTTGTTCCTTAGCACGGGTTAGTGCATTAAAAATAAAAATAGTATAACTGTAACGCTGCGGAAACGTCAGAAAATAAGGTAATTACTTTTTACCTAACAAATAATCGCGATTAGACCCGATAAAAATATATTACTATGTATGAGTATCGCGAAAGAATTGAGAAAGGAATGTTGCGTTGATGTGGAGAGGATAAAGGAAGAAAGATTGACGAAACAAATATATATTGCGAATGTGAGTGGAAGGGCTGGTAAGTGACGTCCCAGACGGACTTACATCGACCAAATAGGGGATGTATTAGCAAAGGGAAAGATAAAAAGTACCCGGAACCGGCGTGCGCGCATGCAACGACTTATGAACATTGATGAAGCGAAGGTGATCTGTCAGGATCGTGGCAAGTGGCAGTCCCTGGTCTCGGCCTACCCCTCTGGTATACAGGCGTGAGGTTATGTATGTATGTGTGAGTATCGCGAATCATTATGAAGTATTTATATGACCGAAAAATCCTGAAATTGACGGACTGCGTGCCAGCCGCTTGAGCTTTCCAGACGCGCCGCCAAAACGTCAGTCCGTCTATCTGTCACGCTAAGAAACCACCACCATTGGACGACGTTTGGTGATACACTGCTCCATAACAACAGCACTGTAAAGCAGGTCACCATTAAGGTGTATACATGTCACTCCGTCACAGTATATTTTAATTTTGACACGCGAAATATTACAGTCGTAGGGTTTCGGCCGTTGACCGAATTTTATAATGGGATTAGCGTACTGTTTACCACTTGTTTCAGTGTCAACGTATACTTTAACCGTCAGTGAATAACACTAGCAGCATTTTTCCGAGCGGTTCCGTGCTTCGCAAGGCACGCTAAGCTGTTGTTGCCGGCTGCCGTCGAAAAATGGCAGTTATTAAGCCAAGTCAGAGGCCTTAGGGCGGCTTGAAAACTTCTGACAGTAAGACCAGCCACTAGTCTTGCAAGACTCTATCAAATCGCACTTGGCCCCCGTGGTGGAGTATGGCCTATACCTTCCTCAGAGCAGAGACCCGTGCCTCTTGCTGGGGACATAATAGGTTGATCACGATGATAGTTAGAATATTTTCGGGGCATAATCGCGTAGTAATTTATTGCTATCTCATCGTCCGACATTGTCAGTGTAGTGTGTCGCAACCCTAATAGTGCTTTGTGATGGCTGATTGAGGGTAGTCTGAAACCTCATCAGCCGAAGATGCGAACGGGTGCCAGCCATCAGTCTTCTCGTGACCACGATGACTGTAACGTCGTCGAAACGTCGAGGTAAAACAGCAATAAATTACTACGCGATTAAGCCCCGAAAATATTCTATGTGTACAAGTCGCGAAAGTTTAACATATGGGATGACGATGATGATGATGATGAGGCCACTTGTAGTGGATATTGAACCCACGACCATCGACATGGTAATCAGAAGAAGAAGAAGAAATACATTTATTTATCGCCACACAGACATATACAAATCGTAGAATAGAGACAAAATATTTTAAAAAAAAGTGATAAAAACAAACAAATACGACAAAACACAGCAAGCGGATACGGGCCATGTCCATGCGGCGGTAAAACGGCCTCAGGCTCAGTACTTGCTGCAGGTTTTTTGCCCACAGCACTGATTTTCAGCAAGGGCCTGGTGACAGTGACTCACGGAAAATCAGACGTAATACCGCTCAGGGAATATTTATAAAGAGTTTATTTCATTGATACCACGTGCCAATAGAAACTATATTTTCACTTAAATTTAGGGGTTATTTATCGATGGTTATATTAGGTTATAGGATATAGGCATGTGCCTCAATCTAGGTGTATTTTCTTGTTAATGATGTTGTTGTTTAGTTGCCATAGGACAGGATATCCTAGTTTGGGACCTGGAGAAGTGATCGATTGATTTATTAATTATCGAGTGATTTATTAATACCGGGTCTTAGACAATTAAAATTTAATGATTTCACAGTCTGCTGAAACAATTTACTCGAAAACCACTTGTAACTGTGCAAACCTCTTAGCACATTTTTTTTATATTTCTTTAATTCTAAAAACCTATTTAGAGGCTAAAAATTCCACCCATGCCGGGATTTGAACCCGCGACCTTTGTATGTATGTATGTATGTATGTATGTATGTATGTATGTATGTATGTATGTATGTATGTATGTATGTATGTATGTATGTATGTATGTATGTATGTATGTATGTATGTATGTATGTATGTATGTATGTATGTATGTATGTATGTATGTATGTATGTATGTATGTATGTATGTATGTATGTATGTATGTATGTATGTATGTATGTAAGATAACATAAGAATATTCTTTATTGTGCACTGGAAAAACAACAAATACATAACAATTGCAAATATACATAGTACAATTGGCGGCCTTATTGCTAAAAGCAATTTCTTCCAGACAACCTTACGATGGAAAGATGCTGAAGGAAATTAGAAAGACGGGTAGCCAGTGCAAATTTGAATATTGATACATACTTATACTTAATAATAATACACTTGCATACCGTTACTTATAAAAACTTATAATTCATTATATCATACATATGTATATCTTATAATAAAGTTCTACATAAGACAAGGAAAGTAATAACCTACACACAAGAGGACAAAATTTTAATGACTATATTGATAAATAAAGGTATGAATGTAATTCTGTCTATTATTTTCAAAATTTTAAATTACGTCATTTTTCGTTCAATTATTTGTTTAGTGTATTTTTTCCGAGTCCGACTGTACGGCGTCGGGGAGTGATAGAGGCAATCTACTGGAATAGTTTGTGCGAAGGTTACGTGTCAGTTTTAGCTGAGCCCTTGAAAATCTAGTTAGTGGGGTCAATGTACCCAAGAAAAGTGTCTGTGGCTAAAGAACTCGTCAATACATTGACACAACTTTTATTAGGGGAAAACTTTGTGATTGGAAGAAATATCAGTTGTTTCAGTGAATTTCATGTCTAGTAGGTTATGCCGTAGAAAATTTAGAAACGGTGGACTAAAACACATACGTAAAAATAAATTTCAGCATTTCGAAATTCCTTAAAATTCCCTTTATCGCGGTTTGGGGTGCTAACTGGATAAAAATCATAACACGTTTTTTTCAAAAGGTAAACATCAAAAACTTTCAACTGAATATAATCATGTGGGTACAGCGATATCATTCCGATGTAAAACCTCACTGCAAAGTAAGGTACTTGGAGCTGCAAGTGATGCAACTTCAGCCAGATGTTGCTGCCTGTACGTAATACAGAGAGTATTGTAATGAGGTTCGAAATGTGACTGATGCCGGTGAGTCTCCCATTAGCTCAGTTGGGTGAGCGCTGGTGGTTAGCCAGAGGTCGCGAGTTCGAGTCCCGGCATGGGTTGAATTTTTAGCCTCTAAATATCAAAAACTTTCCTGCGGTGCAAGAAGAGAACCGTACCCCAGCAGTGGGGACATACAAAGGTTGATAGCGTAACTTTAATTGTCTTAATATCTGTGATAACTATTTTTAGAAAATACAGCCTAGAACGCAGTATGAAAATCCTAGGACTTTAATCGATTTCCGCTAAAAACGGTAGTTTTGGCGGAAATCGATTAAAGTCCTAGGTTTTTGATTTATTACTATTATTACTTTGAATGACAGGATACGCAATAGTTTGATTAGAGAACGTTGTGGACTGAAAGAGGATTTAGTGACCATAATTGAGAAAGGAATATCGCGTTGGTTTGGACATGTGGAGAGGATAAAGTAAGAAATGTGTGTTTTTTGTTTCGTTTCTTTGTATATTTGGTTAATTTCTGTTGTGCTCATGTTGTGTCATGTTGTTGTGATGAAGTAAGAAAGATAGACGAAACAAATATATATAGCGAACGTAGGTGGAAGGGCCGGTAAGGGACGTCCCAGGCGGACATACTTCGACCAAATAGGGGATGTGTCAGCAAAGGGGAATATTTAACGTACCCGGAACCGGCGTGCATGCATGCAACGACTAATGAACGTTGATGAAGCGAAGGTGATCTGTCAGGATCGTGGCAAGTGGCAGTTTCTGCCTTCGTCTCTGGGATACAGGCGTGAGGTTATGTTAAGTGAAGGAAAGACAAAACATGAGTCCAACTCGCGCTTAGCTTTTTTTTGTCGACATGTAAAAGACGAACACAAAAGAGATGTCAGGGCAACATCAAACGGTGCCAATTCCCATTTCCCTAGCTTCTCTGTCCAGTCAGTGAACCCGAGTGAGGCTATTTTATTTAAGTGTATTTTTGGCCGTCTTCTCTTTAAGAAACGTGAAGTTTTGGCTGCATCTTTTAGGGGGATCTTATTAACATACTGGAATATTTGAGTTCATTGCTCAATGACCTGACCAGAGCTTCTAACAGAGTGGGTCTTAAAATGAACGTGGACAAGGCAAAGATAATGTCGTACTCCCACTACAAACTCCAACATTCCTGCATCGCGCAATCCAGGTGTTTCACATGACATACGCTATAGGGAAGAGCGGGTGATCGTGCTCTTCCACTGTAAAGAGAATTTTCCCTACGGGCATATCGTGTCGAGTGTAATACTACTTCCTGCTCTGTATAAAACTTTTCATCACTATTTCGTATTACACGAATATATTCGATCAAATCCGATAGTAGCCGAGGTGTATTCTAAAAGCTAACAGACTGTACCGATATAGCACGGAGAATTCGTCGGTTCATGGGCAGTGGGCGGGGTACCGGGTACATAGCTCGATGATGGCCGTTGGGGCGAAAAAGTCTGACCGGGCGACCATGGACCGAACTACTCAGCGTTGGCAGGCCCTCCACCAGATGGTCTGACGACCTGGTTACGGTGGGGGGGGGAGTCGCTGGCGGCACAAGACCGCGAAGATTGGAAACCATGAGGGTGGCCTATATCCTACAGATGTCAAATGTCTGATAATGATGTTGATGAATACTGTAAAATGTCTATATTATATTATATTATATTATATTATATTATATTATATTATATTATATTATATTATATTATATTATATTATATTATATTATATTATATTATATTATATTATATTATATTATATTATATTATATTATATTATATTATATTATATTATATTATATTATATTATATTATATTATATTATATTATATTATATTATATTATATTATATTATATTTATTCGTGCTTCGCAAGGCACGTTACACCGTTGGTGCCGGCGGTCATATAATGGCAGTCGTTAAGCCATGTCAGAGGCCTCATTGGCGGCTTGATAACTTCTGACAGTGAGGCCAGCTACTGCCTTACAATCCTCCACCAACCCGGACTTGGCCCCGTGGTGGAGTATGGCCTAACCTTCCTGCGATGCAGGAAGAGACCCGTGCCCCAGCAGTGGGGATATACAAGGGTCGATATTGATTATATTTATTTATACAGTTTGGAGAATCAACATCTTACAAAATTATGCTAGTTATTAAAATTATGAAGCTAAGAGCTAAGGTTGCTAAGAGCTAATAACAGCCTATAGATACAACGCAATCAAAAAATGTATTATGGACTTCATGCTTCGCGCTTGAGTCCGTTAATGTAAGTTGCGAAACGCGTGCCGAACGTAACGGAAGATCCATACGAGACTGTATATAACTATTACTTGTAGTGGGTCGATATAAGAAGGATCTGAAATAAGTCTTATGCTGAACGGAGTTTAGCAGAAAATTGTGTAATTGGCACTAAAAGGCCATCAATGTAATTGTTTTCTCCACAAATGCGCGGCGGTGGGGAGCTGGGAAGCGATCGTTTTGTTTTATTTCGGGTGCGCGGGAGCAGCGAAACTGCATCCTGTCTGGTACGGTCAGCAAATAAGATGAATAAGTACATATTCATCCACATATGTAATAGATAGATTATACTTATTGTATGTACACTAAGAATTACAATAACTTAAACATTGTACAAAACAATTGGCGGCCTTAATACTAAAATTAATTTCTTACAGACAATCATGTACCTTACTGGCTGAAATCCTCATTCATTGAGTCGCAGTATGTGCGCTACTTTGAATAAAATCGCTTCGACTTTTGTTAATAAGGTTAGGAGCTTTCTTGTCCACGAAACGTATGGACGCAAAATTGAGGAAAACGCGAAAGTGACTTTTAGGAATCTTTCTTCTTCTTTGACTACATTTTCGATTAGATTTTTTCCATTCGGATTACACCATTAATCTTACTAGAAGGGTAATCGATATTTTTTAATAAATAAAATACAATACATTTTCTTAGAATAAGCTTTTTTCTATTAATTTAAAATGAGCATCAAGAATCACAAAAATCAAGGTATTTATACATGATTATTACCGTAACCTTCCTACTAAGATTAATGGTGTGATCCTAATGGAAAAAAATCAAATCAAAAATGTAGTCCATTCGGATGACATGATCCGAGTGGAATATTTTGCTTGGTTTGATGTGATCCGTTGCGACTGTGATGCGTTTCTGTGATCCGAGTGGACGTACCCTTTTCATTTATCTCTGTTCGAGTCTAGGGATGGTAGCTCCAGCCAAGTTTTTCCCTTCTTCGTCTCAGAGAGAACGGATCTCTTCCACGTCTGGGACGTTCTTCCGGGTCGTCGTGAGCCTTCGGCGGGTTTCCAGTCCAGAGCCACATTCGGAATGTAGTGATAAGGTCTTCGTAAGGTGTGTCCTACCCAATTAGGAATCTTTAAGCCAGCTTTTTTCCTGTTGTAAAAAAAGAACATGAAAACGTTAATTGACCGGTCGGCAACATCGGACCGGTCGTGAAGGAAAACATTCTGAGGAGACCCGTAACTTTTGTGGAGGAAAGAGAAAGCCTTACCATAAATAAAAAAAACTACATAATGGTTTCAAATTATCTGACCTCATGAATATTTTTTTTCTAGCTGTGAAGGAAAACTTCTTTTGAAATAAGTCCGCTTTGGAAATCTACACCTAGGTACCTGTCATCTAAGTTTATTTTAATTTTAGTGCAATTAATAGTAACAAACAAACGAAACTTCATGAGATAGTCGTAACTTTTGTGGAAAAAAGACAGTGTCTTACTCAGCTAGAGTCAATGCCATCTATCGTAGGTTCAAGAATAAGATCCTGTGGGAAAAGTATCGGCTATAGTTGACGGTGCGTTTTGGTTTCTAAGAGCTGATAGGGTGTAACCTAACACCTGTCTTTGACAAAACATCTGTTGTACTTCGATGATTCATACAGCGTATAGTAGCATCTACTGGAGATGAGAAAAGCAAAAACAATAATGTTACCTTTTCGCACATAGCGTAGCATAGTAAATAAAATTACTTTTGCTAATGTTTTTTGGAGTAAGTTTATCCGGTTGCAAAATCAACAATGGGTAGTGCTTACGGAAGTTTTAGTTCGAAAATTAACTTATGCTAATGGTTTTTGCAGTTTTTTTCTCTACTTGAGGCCGCATATGATTAATTCTCCAACTGTGACGAAAATCGTCTTGGAGGAAAAAAGAGTCTTAGCGTAGCATATATGTACTTAATAGTTTCATATTGTCTGTATGTATGTATGTATGTATGTATGTATGTATGTATGTATGTATGTATGTATGTATGTATGTACGTATGTATGTATGTATGTATGTATGTATGTATGTATGTATGTATGTATGTATGTATGTATGTATGTATGTATGTATGTATGTACCTATGTATGTATGTTAACATTACTTAGATTTAAGAATCATGGTTGTAATATTTTTTCTGGTTGTGCAATAAAGTGTTCTCTATCTATCTATCTATGTATGTGTATTTTTTATGCACGTTTATGATGTTCTTTCCTAGTTACCATAGCACAGGTTATCCTGTTTTGGGACCGAGACAACTTTGTGTTTGATGAAATTTGTTTATGGCGCAGAATTCAAATGTGTTCAATGTTCGGCTCGTAACGATAAGCTCTATTGAAAGATATTCTCGTGACGAAGCCAGTGTCACTGGTGACAAAATTCAGTTAGTCGGTCACTCAAAACTGTACTCAAAATAAACTACTATAACAATAAAGATGGTGTGAGGTTTGTCAGGATCGTGGCAAATGGCAAACTCCGAGATACCGGCGTGAGTTTATGCATGTATTATTATTTGAAAAAAAAATACATATCACCACAAAAATATCAGTACATTTCAACGTAACGTGACCAAAATTTATGTCAAAATGTTGATTCATCAAATTTGACATATAAACTAAAACGGAGGGAAGGACTTAAATTACTAAAAAACGTTCTGTAAAAGTTCCAGAAAGTTTCAACAAAAATCAGTAAAACAGACGGAAGGAGTAAAAAACGTTCTGTAAAGGTTCGAAAAAATCAGTAAAACAGACGGAAGGACTAAAATACATTCTGTAAAGGTTTCACAAGGGTTCAAATAAATCAGTAAGAATCCTATACAGGTTCTTTTTGATACCCGAAAAACCAGAATGTGGCTATTTCCGCCATGTTGTTTTTGCCAACGCTACCTCAAGGCGCTGGTGGGAACTAAACGTCGCTAACTCAGCCGCCTCATGCGCGTTCTGCATGTTGTGCTGTGCGCCCAGCACGCTCCCGGTACGTGGATACGTTACTCATTCATTCAGGAACATTATGTCGCGCTATGGCGACATACGTAGTTACTATATGACACTCTTTCTGATGGCATAGCGTAAATCATATCAATATTTTTTTTAATTTACATTCTGTTTGACGAATGTCAATGTACAATGTAAGTTGTATGCCACTGCCTTCGGGCCATAGTGTAGATTTGTATAGGTTTTCGTATAGGTCATTCAATCCCGAGTCAGGCTAGCGAAAAGATGAAAAAGAGATAATAAAAAGTTATTATTTTAAATAACCTGTTTTAATTTGCGGAGCGCTTCTTTGGCGGAGGCGCTGAGTATCGATGCCGGTGTAGCGAGCACTTGTTAACTCTGCGCGCGCACTGTAAAGTCCAACATTCCTGCATCGCGCACTCGAAGTGTTTCACATCGTTATCATCGTTATCAACCCTTATATGTCCCCACTGCTGGGGCACGGGTCTCTTCCTGCATCGCAGAAAGGTTAGGCCATACTCCTCCACGGGGGCCAAGTCCGGGTTGGTGAAGGATTGTGAGACAGTGGCGGGCCTCACTGTCAGAAGTTATCAAGCCGCCCATAAGGCCTCTGACATGGCTTAACGACTGCCATCATATGACAGCCGGCACCAACGGCTTAGCGTGCCTTGCGAAGCGCACGGAAGCGCTCGGAAAAATGCCACTAGCGGTAGTCACGGGACGCTCACCCATCCCGTACCTGACCGCGCCTGTTGTTGCTTAACCAAGTGATTGATTCCAATCACTCGGTTCGCCTAGGCCACGAGCGCTTCGACACGAGCGTTTCACATCACATAACCATAATTATAACGCCTGACGCATAACTATCAGACCGGCCCTCCCCAGGCATACCTGCCTGGGTAGTACGAAGACGCAAGTCGCGCCTTTAAATGTCAAAAGTCGCGACTTTCCAGTACATTGTGAAATTCTGACGTACTACTCAGGCTGGTCTTCCTGGCGGGAAATTTCACTTTATAGTGGAAGAGCACGACAACCCGCTTTTCCCTATACCGGTACCTATAAGAAGAGTAGTACCACAGAGTCCGTGCTAGGCGTGCGCTAGGTCCACGTTCCGTCATGTAAGGGTTATGCAATGGGCTGGTTTCCGGTCGAGTTAGTAGAGTAACGTCTGCTTTTCGTGCATCGACTATTTTTGCTACACAGCAGGCAGTGTATCACGAAATTGTCACTTTGGCTGATACGGGAACTTTCTATTGAATTGTAAAATATTATTTTATGGACCGGACCACCCACCTCTCGCTCACACAACACTGAAGTTTATATTGTATGAGCGTAGGAAAACTTATAATGCACTAAGCCTATTCTCATGCATCAGCGCGTGAGTGCGTATCCAAAGAGAACACTCATGGTGATGAAATTCATGCTCTCCCTACGAGAGAAGGCCCTGTGCCCTGTAGTGGGCGTATATAGGTTGAATTACGCTTGTGTTGTGACTCTGAATATAATTCTGCCTAGGTACTTACCTAGGCAGCTTACTTGAGTGGAGACCGTGACTCGGCAAACGTAGTGTAGGACGCCCTCCGACTAGGTGGGATGACGATCTGCGAAAAACTGCAGCTGGATGCGGCAAGCTGAAGACAGGGCGCTATGGCGCTCATTAGGGGAGGGCTATGTCCAGCAGTGGACTAGTATAGGCTGAAGAAGAAGGTACTTACCACTGTAAAGCACAGGCCTTCTCTGAGATAGAAAGAGAGTATGAGTTTAAACCACCACTGCCCACCGCGGATTGGCACTTTCAAGCGCTGAGGTGTGTGAACACTTTATGACACTCAGGTTTCTACGAGTATAACTTCACAAATATACGTCGTCGTCAGGCTATACTAGTCCACTGCTGGACATAGCCCTCCCCTAAAGAGCGCCACGTTGTGCTATCATAGGGGGTAATGCCCATAATCCTCACGCTGGGCAGACGGGTTGGGCATCGCAGTTCGGTGGAATTGTACTGCAGGGGGTGCTGCTGCCCACCCCCCGGTTTGTGTCCCTTAGTCGCCTTTTACGACACCCGCGGGAAGAATTGGATGTGTGAGACGAGAGGTTCCGGGTTCGATCCCCGGCTGAGGACGAAAAAAAAACCCCAGGTCTGGATGTTTACATGTTTGTGATGTCGCTGTTTCTGGTTCCCACGACACAGGGTACCTATCCTAGTGTGGGGCCAGAAACAATGTATGTGCCAGTATGTAAATGTTATGTTATGTGTGTCCTGCTGTGTGGTTTCGGCCTTGAGAATAGCACCAACCCAATTCTTCACAAATATACAAAACTTAGAAAATGACGTCATTGTTACATGCCGGGATTCGAACCCACTACCTCTTAATTGAGAAACCGGTGTTATACCGCTCCGCTGCCACCGCTCGCTACTGGTGTTGCGCCACGTGTATCTCACTGCAGTAGGACATATCATAATCAACCCATAATGTCTCCACCGAGGGGCAAGGGTCTCTTCCCTGAGGAAGGTGTAGGCCATGCTCCACCACGGTGGCCAAGTCCGGATTGGTGGAGGATTGCAAGACTAGTGGCTTACTGTCAGAATGGCGGTCTTACTTACTTAAAACTTCTGACAAGTTTTCAACTGCCCTAAGGCCTCTGACTTGGCTTAACGACGCATAAAGGCTTGGGATGTTGTAAAGCTTCTTATAAATAATAAAACTGGAACAACTTCAACTATGTGCTTTATTTAAATATGTTTATTCATTTTATCTTTTCTATAATATAAAAATTAATCGCTGAATGTGTTGGTAAGCGCAAATCTCGATAGCAGCTGCAACGATTTCGATAATTCTTTTCTTTAGAATATTCCTTGCAGTACGAGGATGGTTCTTACGGAAATTAAAATAAAAAAGAATACAGAATCGACTGTTAGGCGGTACGAGGTTCGCTGGGTCAGCTAGTAAATAATAAAACTAGAACGACTTTAACTTCAACAAATTTATTTAAATGTGTTTGTTTAAAGAATATCAACAGAAAACTGGATAAAAACAGAATAAGCAGGTAAAACTAGTCAGGCCTAAGTCCCCATGTGAAGTGCTAGGTAATGAACAAAAATGGGTGACGTAATTTTAAATTTTGATAAATGAGGACTTCAATGGTGAAATTAAAAATGGTGTAAAGAGGTTTGCACCGTTACAGGCTAGCTAAATAAAAAAAAAGATTTATGAAGCAAACCCCAAGTGTGTGTTGAAAGTTATTTCATTCAAATTCGCGCTAAGTCGCGGCCACTAGTTTCACTGTAAGGTAGGGATGAAATTGCAAATACATACGTTTATGCCAAGGTTGGACGTCGTCCACTGGCATTTTACATTCGTCTCAACTCAAATGGAGGCTTTAAGTAAACTAAGTAACATAAATACGGACCACACAGGTTGGCTGAACCTCTACGACTACCTACGAAGTTACAGGAATGAGGCCGCCAATTGTACTGTACTATGTAATTTTTCATTTATTCAATGTTTTATTTATTAATTTATTCATTCTTTCTATGATCTGAGGTTTAAATACACATACGTACATAAAATACTCTGAAAAATATAAAATACTATATGTACGTATTTCGACTATAAACATCTCCTATACCTACCTCCGCCTGAGACTTGAGTTGCCCGTGTTATTCTTGCTAAAACCTCTCGTAACGTAAAGTAACTTTCAACTGTCCGATAAGTACATAGAACAGCACAGATAAGACTGACAAACAAAAACCTTGTTGTTGTTTACATGCTAAAGAACTTTACGATGGTTGTTTATCCCACGAATTTTCTGACCTGCAATTTAGGATATTGTATCTGTAAAATAAATGGATATTGTATCTGTAAAATGAATGGGAAGTGGATAAAAACAAGCACCATTATCAACCCATTATGTCCCCACCGAGAGGGACGGGTATCTTCCCTGAGGAAGGTATAGGCCATACTCCACCACGGGGGCGAAGTCCGGATTGGTGGAGGCTTGCAAGACTAGTGGCTGGTCTTACTGTCAGAAGTTTACAAGCCGCCCTAAGGCCTCTGACTTGCCTTAACGACTGACATTTATCGACGGCAGCCGGCACCAACTGCTTAACGTGCCTTGCGAAGCACGGAACAGCTCGTTAAAATGCCACTAGCGTTAGACATAGACGGCCGCCCATCCATGCACTGAACGCGCTCTATGTTGCTTAACCTTCGTGATCGTTTAAGATCACTCAGACAGCCGGCGCTTCGAGCGATTCGCACTTGTTTTTTGGATAAATAAAGCTGCATGTTGACAAATAATTTGAAACTGAAAATTAAAAAATATTAAAGCCTATTTAGAGGCTAAAAATTTCACCCATGCCGGGATTCGAACCCGCAACCTCTGCCTATCCGTGCCAGAGGTTGCGGGTTCGAATCCCGGCATGGGTGAAATTTTTAGCCTCTAAATAGGTTTTTAAATTTGTCCTTAGCACGGGTTAGTGCATTAAAAATAAAATAGTATAATAGTAAAGCCTTCATCAAAGACTATAAGGAATGGATCGTCTCGTAGTTTGTTTGAAAGCTTTGCTGGAAGAGCATGCTTCTTGCACTAAGCACGTCTTTATACATTTTCTTCGTGAGTATGTGGTAAGTGCAATAAAGAATTAAAATAACAGAGGCATTTTTTTACATATTCTCAGATAAATAATTAATCTGTCCAGGCATTTTATCATCGTTTAAGCTAAAACTTATTTGAAATGTAAAAAAAATAACTCTTCATATGCACATTGCAATTATATTGCGTTTTGCTTAAAGAGCTTCTGAGAGCGGGACTTAATCATTATTTCACATCGCACTAATATTACAAAGGCGAAAGTTTGTGAGTGTGTATGTTTGTAACTTCTTCACGTCTAAACGGCTGGAGCGATCTTAATAAAATTTGGTATGGACTTAGCTGACACCCAGTATTAACACTTAAGCTATGTTTTATTGCAGAGAAAATATCTTTTACCGTTAATATACAATAAATTTCCCCAATATACCGCGGGTCACACCGCGGGGCACAGCGAGTTTTTCATAATTTTTCAAAGATACTGTATGTGTTTACATTGTTAACATAACATAACATTTACATACAGGCACATACATTGCTTCTGGCCCCACACTAGGATACCCTGTGTCGTGGGAACCAAAAACAACGACATCACAAACATGTAAACATCCAAGACCCGGATTTTTTTTTTGTTTCCAGCCGGGATTCGAACCCGGGACCTCTTTCATGGTAGGCAGACGCGCTACCGCTACGCCACAGAGGTCGTCCTTATAAATAAATTATTTGAATCTGCTGTTCAGAATACTAAAATTTCACCATGCATGAAGCCTTTTGTGAAGTCTGTTAAACACGTTTGCCATAGAATTATTATACGGTAGAACCGCAGTCTGGGCTTCCAAACTAAGACGAAATTAGTATTTTTTAATGACTTGCAATGCTCATACATAGTTAAATAACAGAGTTAAACGCGTCTAATCGCGTTTATTTATTAGGTAAAACGTATGTATGCCCTTTGTGGCAACATTGACACAACACAGCAGGATGTACGCTCTGAGCTGGCCCTGTCCTATCTTGTATTTATGTGAATTGTTCTTGTTTAACCTATGATTGGTATGCCTTTTCTTTCCTGTGATGTGTTAATTTGTTTTAATAAATGTCTTTCTTTCCTTCTAATTACCTCAAACGTCGGGAATTAAAGCAAAATTTAATGGTAACACTATCAATGCCAATGTGTGCGTGTCGGAGAACGTAGCTTATTACAATCCAATACGCCTCACATACTCGTACATACCTTATTTTTCTTAGCGGGTCGATGGCAAGCCATCCTGGTGAAAGGATTTGCCAATCAGGGTAAGGGACCCGCTGATTGTAGCCCAGGGTGCGCCAGAAGTAAGGGCTCAGTGAGTGAATGTTATGTTTATGTGCTGATTTTGAGCTGAATCTGGTTCGTTCGATCGATCGATAGCAACTCTTTTACATCCCCAATGCTGAAGCACGGGTCTCTTCCTGCATCGCAAGAAGGTTAGGCCATAGTCCACCACGGGGGCCAAGTCCGGGTTGGTGGAGGATTGTAAGACAGTGGCGGGTCTTACTTTCAGAAGTTATCAAGCCGCCCATAAGGCCTCTGACATGGCTTAACGACTGCCATTACATGACAGCCGGCACCAACGACTTAATGTGCCTTGCAAAGAAGCGCTCGAAAAAATGTCACTAGCGGTAGTCACGGGCCGGTCGACCATCCTGCACCTTACCGCGGCTGTTGTTACTTAACTCAAGTAATTGATTCCTATCACTCGGTTCGACTAGGCCACGAGCGCTTCTCGTATCTTGTTCGACACCCTCTATCTTTACGTGATATGTCTATGGAGTCTGCAAACTTGCCAAGGGAAACTCGAAGCTCAATAGCTAACTTGCAGCGCAATAACAAACATACAGCCAGACAATCTCACAATGGCGTTAATCTGAAACTGCATTAATGTTCGGCAACTTCTAACTTTCCACTGTGTTGTTAGTTGCCATATTGGAAGCTTGAATTTACGATGTCGATAAGTATCGACTTTGTTTAACGGAGATAGGCAGTTCCGTGATCTAGAGATATCGAATCTATCAATACCTGGCTCATTCCTGTCGTCTTCACGAAAACCGTCGACTTCTTTTTTTTCTTGTAGTGTAGTCTATAAACGTCCCACTGCAGGGCACAGGCCTTCTCTCAGGCCCAGATTATGGGTTTAATTACCACGCGTGCACACCATGGTTTAGCAATATTAAGCGCCTGATTTATATCTTATGGGCGGCTTTTACATCTTAGAACTTCTTATAGTAAGGCCCGCCACTGTCTTACAATTCTCCACCAACCCGGACTTGGCCTCCTTGGTGGATTATGGCCTAACCTTTCTGCGATGCTGGAAGAGACCAGTGCCCCAGCAGTGGGGACACACAAGGGTTGATATCGATCGATATCGATGAGGATAGGTTAAGGGGCTATCCGGAGCTAACTAGTCACTAATAAAACAAATGTTACGTTATCATATTTTGATACATCCTGGCTTGAGTTATGTCCTTGTGAATTCTAAGTAGTATCCCATTTGTTTATATGGTATCGTACAAAATAACACATATCTACCTGCTTTAACTCCTGCTCTAAAATACAACCATAGAGCTGGGGAGTGCTGAAAACCAGCGTTGGTAACCACATAGTAGTAATCGACATGTTAGCTGAGCTTACAGTCCTCCACCAACCCGGACTTGGCCCCCGTGGTGCAGTATGGCCTAACCTTCCTGCGTTGCAGACGAAAGAGACCCGTGCCGCAGCAGTGGGGATATACAAGGGTTGATAGAAGCTACTTTTTGTATCTGATTTTACAGAGATTTAAGGTAGGTATGTCTCTCGGCCCACATTAGTACTTCGTCGTTTTTTTAAAGATACTAACTTATCATTCTAAACCCACGGAAGTACGCAGTTTATTTCGTCAGCCTATCACGGTACAGTTACTTACAAAAGTCTCAATCTATCAATCAATCAGCCGGTAATTGTTGACTGCTAGACACGCCACTTCCTTCTGTCCTCGGCTATCCTCATTCAGCCACTGCCAACAATCTGTCTCATATCGTCGTATCATCAAGTCTCATTAAAAGGAAAAACCATCTTTGGACATCGGTTTCGCCCAAGGCACGCTCACTTCCTTTTTCCACGGCCATCTTCAACCAGACCCTGCCAAAATAACTTATAACGTATAGATCTGTGTGCAAAATTTAAATATCTACTGGACTTTGTCGTATAATTATGTCTAAATAATACTGTGGCGTTATTCACTAAACTGCGGTTTTTACTTTTTGTGGTACATATTAAGCCCCATATCTATGCCGCAGAACTAAGTTAACATTTCGCTTTCGCACCTGTGTGCGATGGATACGTTAAAAATTACGTAATCAAGCCGCATATCGTCGGATCGTCTAGTAATTTAAAGGAAAAACAGTCTCATGTAGAAAACTCGTTGGCTGATGTAGTTTTACTTTTTCAGATACTGTACACGGAAGAATATACTATCTACAATATACATGACAACTACTTACAACTTCGAATTCGTTCTGATAACGGGAGCAATCTATCATTTGAAACTGTGGGGTAATATCTCTTTGAAATTGTCGTCACTTGTTTGGGGGGTTCTCTGTGTAACCATAAATTAAAAAAAACGTCGCAGTAAGGCATAAAAACGCGGTGGTAGCGTATAAAACGCGGTGGTAGCGTACACAAACACAGTGGTAGCGTATAAAAACGCAGTGATAACGTACAAAACCGTAGTGGTAGCGTATGAAAACGCAGTGATAGCATATTAAGACGCGGTTTTAGCGTATGAAAACGCGGTGGCAGCGAATAAAAACGCGGGGCAGCTCATAAAGCCGCGGTGGTAGCGTATGAGAACGCGGTGGTAGCGTATAAAAACGCGGTGGTAGTGTATAAAAACGCGGTGGTAGCGTCTAAACACGCGGTGGTATCGTATAAAAACGCGGCGGTAGCGTTACTATAGAATCCTTGACTCATATACTAGAGTTCTTGACTCATATGCGAGGGTTCGTGTGTTCTACTCGAATTGGACATCCCAGTTTCTAGAAGTAAAAAAAGAACCTTCTTAAACCTTCCGAGTAAAAGTAGCTTAAATTTAAAAAAAAGAAAAATTCTAGAATTAATTCTATTTTCATTACATATGTAATATATAACTATGAGCATCGCGAATCTGTCATCAGTTTGTGAACTTTTATGATAATACGTTCACAAAGTGATGACAGATTATTCCTATTACGGATTATTCCGACGGTATTCATTCCAACACTCCCAAAAATTCCGACGCAACTACATTTCCAAACTTCTTCGTCCACTGATAAGTTTACATATCAAATTATATTTCCTTCATAGATAAAGTCCTTGGTATTTGCTATCATATCTGTAATTCTTGCACTCAATTCCAAATAACTCCCAACCTTATCTTGAGAGGATTAAAGTCCGCTATCGTGTGCACTTATCTTTTTCGGCTACTTATCGTGAATTCGTGAGTAGGTCAGCGTATCTTCACACTATCTTTTAAGTGTAATTTATAGGACAATTGTTTTAAGCTACTTGTGCTAAAACGAAGGTTATTAAGCAGTTTATGTGCCCAAATTTTTTGGTTACTATATATATATGTCACCGGAAAATAACTAAAGATCCGCCAGTTTATAAATTTCCTAGGAAAATTATCAACTTTCGTAGGATTGTAAACGAGAGATATATTGTATTATCTTACGCCCACATTTTCGCAAATTGATAAACTTACCAAATTCACCCATGAATTTTGGGTGGTTTTCAAAGTAATAGCAAAATTAACGTGCCTTTATTATCTCGTAGCTATCAAATACGACAGTTTATTTAATTTTACCACCGACTTTTCAAAAATATCTGTTGGCCCTCGAGGGCGCCAAAGGAAACCGACTTAACCAGTACCTACATTAATTATACTAACTTAAATAAATAAATAATATCAAAATAATATATCATCCAATTTTTTGGCTAAAAATATTATCATTTTACTACTAACTGTAAGTCACGAAATAATGTAGCGAGCATACTGTTCCCTTCCCTGAATAAGATATAAGATATAAGAAGATATAGATGTAGGATCTGTATGTAGGTATATTCTATACTTAATGTATGTATAAATTGAAGAATAGGTGCTGACTGAAAATCAGTGTTGCAGGCCCAGCCTGCAGCAAATGCTGAGTCAGCTACCTGTTTGTGTGCGGAGATACAATGCCCTTCTAAATTGTTAATGTTTGTTTTATATCGTATTCTTTGTTTTATAATATTTTTCTTTGTTCTTTCTTTTCTTATTTGTCTGTATTATTTTAATATCGTGTTACATGTGTTATGTGTATTGTATCTTTGTGGCTTCAAATAAATGTCTCTCTCTCTCTCTCTCTCTCTCTCTCTCTCTCTCTCTCATATAGGCCATACTTTACCACGGGGACCAAGTACAACATTGGTGTAGATATATGTATTTAACATGACTATAAATAGACGAAGGTCTTGTTTAATATCGCCATCTACACTTTACATAATATATATTGAACACAAGATCGAATCAATAAAACGTTATATTTAGAGAGACGATTGACTATCAATTTGCGGCCCATCATATTACATAATAGGGCTACAACTCGTTGCTACGTTGAGAAATATGAAATCGTTCGCCCGCGATGACTGTGTATTATCAAAAACTTTTTTACTTACTACTGCTCTAAAATAGCGGCTGTGTGGAATCACGAATGTAGTAAGTTGCAGTTGCCTAGAATCCGTATTGTGTAGAATCACGCATAGGTAGCATCACGTTTGTGTAATCGATCGCATAATCCTGCGTCACGTGACCAAAAACAAAAAAAAAATAAGGCTGCGATAAAACTCCACAGACACCAAAATTTCACCGCCACTTCACTTTTTATTCCGAAACGCAGGAGTTTCTACTTTCATCTTATTTAACTATATACACTTGTGAACATGATAGGTAAACTCCTTTTAGACAATTTTAAAAACCTATTTAGAGGCTAAAAATTCCACCCATGCCGGGATTCGCACCCGCGACTTCTGGCTATCTGTGCCAGCGCTCTTTCCAACTGAGCTAATGGGCGACTCACTGGCATCAGTGAAATTTCGAACCTCTTTACAATATTATCTGTATTACGTACAGGCAGCGACATCTGGCTTAAGTAATTCACATCACTTGCAGCCTCTAAATAGGTTTTTAAAATTGTCCTTAGCACGGGTTAGTGCGTTAAAAATAATATAATCCTTTTAGACAACAACATCATTTAATTTTATTTTGTTTATTAGGCATGTAAAACAGGTAATAATTAATAATCTTAGTATAATATAATTGTTGTATATTTTAGTTTAAACTAGATTGACAACCACAGTATACATACACATATTAAATAAGGAAGTCCTCGTATTAAGAACAAGGAGACAAGCTTTATATAAAACTACAGAGTACCTTCCCTAAACTTAAAAAAAGTTAAAAAAATCTCCCGAAATTTAATTCAATTGAATTCATTTTATTTCAACGTAAAGAATTTACATTTTGTTTGCTGAATGCAAAGTGCCTTTGGGCCGTAGTATGATGGAGAAATTGGTAACGGAAAAAAGTCCACTTTGACCATTTTTTCTCAAGTCACCTTAAACCTAATACATCAGTTGCCACCTTTAAGTATTATAAGATTCCATGAAAAACGCTAAAATCTTTAAATCAAAGAGATCCGAATGCTTCAAAATTATGACCGAGCATCGTCTAGTCTTACCTAACACTTGTGTGACATTGGCTAAATAGTACAGGTCAATCAGTGTAGTGTCATATAAAACAGAACTAACTGAATTGACGAGTAGTAGTTTTTTACTGCTTTCTATTCATTCTAAATCTCTTATAGAGATAAAATAAATAAATGAATGAATGAACGAACGAACGAACGAATGAATGAATATTCATGGACATATTACACAGATCTCGTTAGCCCAATACTAAGCACAACTAAATGACTTGTGTTATAGGTGCTAACTCGACGATAGATTTAATACAACAAATGCATAGATAACATCCAAGACCCGAGACTAACTAGAAAAGTTCGTTTCCTAGTGTGACCCGGCCGGGGATCTAACCCGAGACCTTCGGTTTTACAGTCAGCGTGCCAAACCGCTGCGCCACCGAGGCCGTCAAATAGGCTCGAATTTGCACATGTTAGTACTTATGTAAGGTGCAATAAAGTATAATTAATGAAATTAAAGTAGATTCGAGTGAACATAAAATATCCGTTTTCATCAGTCTACTAGATTGCCAGTGTACCCAATACGAGTGGCATCTTACTAGCTAAGCTAGTTTAATCGATCATTATTATTTTTAATAATACTTCGTTATTACACAAAAGATAACGTGTAAAAGGACTTAATGCTACATTTTCTACCAGTCAACCCGCAGGAGGTACAGGAGAGGCAACATTTGAGGTGGGCGTCTTTTTGTGTATTCTAATGTATTCTCAAGTCGGTTAAAAAGTTATGGGAATTCATAGCATATTTTGTAACTCTCTGTTTCGTGCTTTTGGAAACAAGAGGCAAAAAATGAAAAAAACTAAATAGATAAAAATTGGCATGGGTGAAATTTTTAGCCTCTAAATAGGTTTTTAGATAAAAATTCTTATAGGTACCTACCTAAATGAGTCATAGTGCTGGGGGCACATATAAAACAAATGTTTCAACAATAATATAACACAGCACACACTAATTTAATACTATTATTAGTGTCTATAACTAAGACAAAAATGTGCCTCGAACAAGAAGCACATAAATACACTTGTTATTAATTCTCATTAATATCCTAGTATCTAAATAGCCCTACTTTTAAGTGAGTATTATGTTTTTATAGGTAAGTGAGCCTGGTAAAAATTTTATACATTTAAGCTACTAATGTGCACTTGTTTATTGTGTCAAGCGTGTACTACAATTGTAAACTTATAAATAAAGAAATCTGAGAATCAAATCAATCAATGTCTATTAGTACTATAGCGGCGACCTTTAGAAGTTTTCGACAGCTCCAAACTTTTAGTTGCACCAACATATCATATAAAGTATTTCCTTCTGACTAATCTGGGGTATTTATTATTGTTATCATGTTTAATATACAAGTTGCCTTACACCCTTATCTTGAGCCTCGAAGGCGCCTCTGGGAAGGCGCCAGGTTTCGTCACCTGCACCACTTTTTGGCGTCCTTTTTCAGTGTATAAATACTGAGGACTTGGAGCGCACCAGTTAAAACACCACCTGAAAATAAGGCGCCATATTCGCCTATCCGAAGCTTTTGGAATTGACCCCTGGTATGCACCAAATCAGCTTGGAACAGAGACCACCAATAAGTGAAGCAAATTGGAGCATACTGATTTCTTATCGTGATTCTCAAGATACCAAACTGATGGGTGTTCTGGTGATACGCAGCTACATGCGATTTGCTTGTAGCGATGTAGCAACAGTTATTTGGTATGTGAATTTCAGTACAGAGAACTACATTACATACTTCGTTTTATGCAGCTATGGTATGGTGTAAACAATATTCTTTTTTAACACTATCACAGTCGAGAAATTAATAATAGCAGTAGATATTTCTTGTAATCTACGACCAGCAATGGGCAAAACGCAGTATTTCTATCTAAAAGGGCCCAGGTGAAACAGAGGCACAGGGAGAGACAATAAAAACTATTTAAGTACATTTTTCATTCTGTATACATAATACGTTGAGCGGTGGTAGCGGAGCGGTTTAGAACGCCGGCTTCTCAATCGGGAGGTCGTGGGTTCGAACCCGGCATGTACCAATGACTTTGTTTTCCAAGTTATGTACATTTGTGAAATTATAGTAACAATACTACTCGCTGACGGTGAAGGAAAACATCGTAAGGAAACCCTAGTGTCTGAGGTGTTAGCGTACCTCAGCGCTTGCTACGTACAATGGCCCAACTATGAGGCTAAGTGCGGAAATCTCAGGTCTAACTAACTAACTACATAATACGTATTCTATTCTAAATAGCTATTATTTATTATAACATTTATAACATATAAGTATTCTACTCTATATGGTATTGCCCATGGTTGCACCGCACCGCAGTCTGTGATGGCACTGATTGAAAGGTTTATCCATCAGCATATTGCTGAGTCAGTTGCCATTTACAGCAGCAGTGACACGCCGTGACCTTTTGTTTTTTTTCCTTTTTTTTTTGTTTGTTGTGAATGTTATGTTTAGTGATATGTTTTTAGTTTATTTTGTTACTGTGGCGTGTGCACTGTTTCTATTATTATATATTATTTTTATGCCATACAAAATCTTACAGCTAACAGTCTAAACTAATGCGCTATAAGACCTAACGTATATGATTATATTTTTTTGAACTAAAACTTTCGTAAGCACAACACATTGTAGCTTTTAGTCCGGATTTACTTACGGGTGTTGTTATATCGGAAAAGTCCGACCAGGTTTCGCTCCGATTCGCAGAGCTTAATCATGGTGAGCAGAGACGGAGCTCGCGTCGTCGGTTGCTTGTCTCACACTGAAACAACAACACCCGTAAGTAAATCCGGACTAAATGTCTACTGTATGATTATACTTTATACAGTTACATATCACAATTGAAACAAATAGCTCTAATTTCAAAATTCTAAAAATTAGAATTTTTAGCCTCTAAATAGGTTTTTAAAATGAAAACAATATTCAACAATTTCAACAAGACAGGAAACATCATGCATCTCCATCCTTTCTCTCGCAGAACCTCAGACACTCACTGCGTACAACTGACCATTCATCGTCAAACACATCACAGTCAGGTGCTGTGATGCACCTGACTGTGATGTGTTATACATATACAATATTGAATAATTTTTAAATATAATAATGATATGATATAACGGTAATGATATAACGGGTTAAAATAATATCACTAACATATTTGGTATGCAATCTTTGATTTGGACTGTTTCTGCTGGTTATGTTAAATTTAATTATTGTATGATTTAATTTGGCATAAGATATAGTTTAGAATATGCATATATGTGTATGTGTGTATTACACACACATATATCTATGTATGTTTGTTTTGAATAATTTTTAATAATTAATTTTTAATTTCATTTAATTTAAATTAACTAAAATAAATAAGCGTCCACTATGTCAAGCTACTTAAAAAGAACTTGCTAGTAATATTTTTATATGGCCCTCACAGGACAGGTCTGACCTAGTGTGAGGGTCACCAATAATCTATTGTCCACACTGATTGTCTAGATATTGTATTGTCTAGCTAGATAATAAGGATGAAATGTATTTTCTATGCAGAAATAATAAACTATTTGTATTTGTATTGTATTTGTATTTGCTGATGCGAGGAGCGCATTGAGATACAGCAACGCGCGAACAAGCGGTGAGTTACCATGCGATACAGTAAGAGTCGTACTGCTAACAGATCGTTGTGACGCGGTCGGAAATTGTATCTAGGCAAGGGAGGGACGTATAGCCACCAGCTGACTAGTACTAGTTCAGGGCAATCAGAATCCCCGCGTAGTACCCATACATGTTGATAACAGACAGTGGTTACGCCTTACTTTAAGGGAGTTAAAACCCAACATTCCAAGAAGAAATAGGGTGGGATAGAGAAAAGAGTAGTAAGCGTATGTTTTTTTGTATAAAAACTTAGGAAAGCTTTTTGAACCTTTTCCAATAGCAAAACGTAGATGACCTCGTACGGATTCTACAATAAATGTTTTTCTTCTTCTCTTCTTCCTCTTCAGACATTCAGGCAAAATGGGCCCCAGAAAGTAGCGGAAATATTTTCCTATAAATGGCTTCCCTTTATTATCACCTTCGCACTTGTTAGGGCGTTTACTTACCCATTAAGCCAACAGGTAGAAAAATACGCGAAGCAGAAAAAAATCGCGAAACGACTGTCTGCGCAGTCGCTCGAGCCAGGGCTTCTCAAAGTGGCGGATGATGAATTCTTTACCAGTAATTTGACACCTTTGACGACCTCTGTGGCGCAGTGGTAGCGCATCTGCCTACCATGCAAGAGGTCCCGGGTTCGAGCCCCGGCTGGGAACAAAAAAAAAACCTTACTTGTTGGATGTTTACATATTTGTGATGTCGCTGTTTCTGGTTCCCACGACACAGGGTATTGTAGTGTGGGGCCAGAAGCAATGTATGAGCCTGTATGTAAATGTTATGTTATGTTAATTTTGCCAAAGTTGGGAAAAACTGCAGGCAGATACTGGGTGTGGCAAGCTCATTAGGGGAGGGTTATGTCCAGCAGTGGACTAATATAGCCTGATGATGGGAATTAAGGGAGGTGGTAGCGGAGCGGGAGGTCGTGGGGTCGATTCCCGGCATGCACCAATGGCTTTGTTTTCTAAGTTAAGTAAATTAGTGAAATTATAGTGACAATACCACTCGCTAACTGTGAAGGAAATAATCGTGAGAAAACCTGAGTGTCTGAGGTGTTCAAACACCTCAGCGCTTGAAATTGTCAATCCGTGGTGGGCACGCGTGGTAAATAAGCCCATACTCCCTTTTTCTGAGAGAAGGCCTGTGCCCTGCAGTGGGACGTATAGGGACTACATAAAAAAGATTGCTAAGTTAGAAACCACTTCACAAATGCACAATTCTCTTAGGAATCAAAGTCTTTGGTACATGCTCGCACTGGAAATCGAACCTGGGTGTCCTGCTTTCGAGTCCATTGTTCTACCCACTGGATTACCGCCGCCGCTAGTCTTACGGCAAACTATGAAATTGAAAAATGAAAAATTGAAAATTGAAAAAATGAAAAAATGAAAAATGTTTATTTATCACACACAGATAAGAGAACACGTGAATACTATGGAAAAATAGTGACAATAATTGTGATAAAAAGGATAGGGCTCAGCTAGGTGCTGTGAGTGCATGCATCATCACAGCGCTGATTTTCAGCCCGTCCTTGTTCTCACTGAATTAAATAAAAGTTAGCGGATTTTAAAAAACTAAAAAGTCCTACGTTAGCTATAAGTTTGAGCAGCGCTGGATTGAACACATAACGAGGTACTTCGGTTGAAGGGTTATTGTACTGGCAAAAGTGCTAATTATTTCGAGTTATTAAGTGTTTTTAGGGTTCCGGAGCTCAAACGAACACTCAAGTGTTACTTAAAGTATCACTTGCGCCATTAACTTTTTTAGACTCCATGGGGAATTGTAAGAACCCCTTTTGTGGTTCAGGACAAAAATCCAACCATGTAGAATTGAATTCTACATGGTTGGATCATTTGAAACCACGCCATATGTAGCTAGACTAAGTTTGGAGGTTTTTTGTCCTTTTTTTTCCAAAATGATCTAGATTTTCAAATGGACACCTAGTTTGAATTGTAACGTTCATTAAGCCGCAGTATCTCCGCTACTTTGAATAAAACCTTTTCATTTCATTTCACTAAATTTTATTTGGGTATGGTATCAACCCTTTATATATCCCTACTGCCAGGGCAAGGGTCTTTTCCTGCATCACAGGAAGGTTAGGCCATATTTCACCACGGGGGCTAAGTCCGGGTTGGTGGAGGATTATGAGACAGATGCGGGCCTTACTGTTACAAGTTATCAAGCCGACCATAAGGCCTCTGACATGGCTTAACGACAGCTATTACATGACAGCCGGCACCAACGGCTTAACGTGCCTAGCGTAGCACGGAAGCACTCGCGAAAAAATGCCACTAGCTGTAGCCACGGGATGGTCACCCATCCAGACCGCGCCTGCAGTTGCTTAAGCTTACAGATTGATTCCAATCACTCGGTTCCACTAGGCCACGAGCGCTTCCAGGCCACCAGAGGATTATCTGAAATTTGTGATTATTTATTTTAATTACTTTTATTGTAGGTACAGGTAATTTAGCTTACTATTGACGACCTCTGTGGCGTAGCGGTAGCGCGTCTGCCTACCATGCAAGAGGTCCCGGGTTCGAATCCCGGCTGGAAACAAAAAAAAAGTCCAGGTCTTGGATGTTTACATGTTTGTGATGTCGTTGTTTCTGGTTCCCACGACACAGGGTATCCTAGTGTGGGGCCAGAAGCAATGTATGTGCCTGTATGTAAATGTTATGTTATGTTATTGAATTTTAAACGATGAATTTTCTTTGATAGATTTATTATAACTATCAAATGTTATGGATTGGATGCAAATGGGTTATGGAATCCAATATAATGCAATGCAAAGGTATTGCATGGTATTGTATTTTACTTGGCATTCGAGCCCTGAAGGACCTATTTGTACTTGTACCCACCATGTTAATAGATAGAATATTCTTTATTGTAGTACACAGAAGTTACAGTAACCGTAATTACTATAACTTCTGTTTACTAATAAACAATACAATAGGTAGCCTTATTACTAAACGTAATTTCTTCCAGGCTGCCAAAGACAGAGACAAAAAAGAAATTAAATTAGACGATTATTTAGGAAATTAGAGACAGTTGAGCAATTAAGAAATATCGCAATTATGAGTGGAAACTTTATATAAAGTTACATAAATTATTAAATGTGATGCCCAGTTGATGCCTTATTTCACGCCCATTGTCTCGCCAGTTGTGCAAACAACACGTGACCACCGTAGGAAATCCGCCAATATGGCGCCGGTCGATGAATATTGCATAGCCGTGACACCGGCCCTAGGGATGGGCAAGTGGGAATGTATCGATATTTGCTCAAAGCCGTGGTTCTTTAACGCAAAAACACATTAATAACAACAACTTTTATTATTTGGAAAAATTAGAAATCGCGAAAAAAATATACGATGTTTGACAGATAGATAAATCATTTATCACTTAAGACACATCCACGTATACAAAGGGAAGCCATAGAGATCTAATTTCAAGTCGCAGAACGAAGAAAGCGTAAAAATACATATAAGCCTATATAAGCATAAACAAAACAGTAGCAGACGTGAAAAGCGAAACAAACAGAAAATTAGCCATACACGGTACGGCAATGTACCTGGACAATGTATGTACTGGACTAAGAGTAACCAACGTAGGTGTTTCATACTAAAGTTATACTATCGGAGGCAGGACCCGCAATCGGAACGGGTGTTATTATGACTATAGTGTAACCTTATAATATAAAACATTTATGTAATTTTAAAAAACCTATTTAGAGGCTAAAAATTCCACCCATGCCAGGTTTCGAACCCGCAACCTCTGGCTATCCGTGCCAGCGCTCTTTCCAACTGAGCTAATGGGCCACTGACCGGGATCAGTGAAATTTCGAACCTCTTTACAATATTCTCTGTTATACTATTTTTATTTTTAATGCACTAACCCGTGCTAACTCTAAATAGGTTTTTAAATATTCTCTGTATTACGTACAGGCAGCGACATCTGGCTGAAGTAATTTGCATCACTTGCAGCCCCGAGTACCTACTTTGCAGTTAGGTTATACATCGGAATCGAATCCCGGCATGGGTGGAATATTTAGCCTCTAAATAGGTTTTTTTAAATTGTCCTTAGCACGGGTTAGTGCATTAAAAAGAATATAATTTATGTAATTGTTCAATAACTTAATTTGCGTAATATTTATGTGTGCCAGACTAATCCTCTTAACCTCAGACCAATGTCAGACTTGTTAACTTGGCGTAGTACCTATAGGCACACTCTAATGCGCCTTTGGTTGACTTGCACAAGTTCCGATCGGAACACCTTTTCTCGACGCACTTTCACGCTCGGCTAGTTGATTCATCGTCTAACCGATGTTTTCAGATTAGGTTTGCAATAGTATTTCTTAATGACTAGCGATACTCATAGTTATAGTATTCCGTTTTCGCAAGTTCCATTCCTTTGCACGTTCCTAAACTTTATGTATTATATGACAAAAAGATGGCATGTTTTACATTTATGTTTTTTATTCACAAAATACAATAAACGTACAACATAGAATTTAATACTTAAGTCATTCATTACTTTCAGTTTAAAAAATCGACGTTACATTCTATTCTATGCAAAATAACAATTTTTTAGTCATCGTTAATATTTAAGTCATTCACTACTTTCAGTCTAAAAATATCGACGTAACATTCTATTTTATGCAAAATAACTATTTTTTCATGGTCAGAATATTTGCGGGGCTTAATCGCGTAGTAATTTATTACTATTTAACCTCGACGTTTTGACGACGTTACAGTCATCGTGGTCACGAGAAGACCACGTGTAACTATGTGTTCAAGTCGCGAAAGTTTAAAATATGTTATAACAATTTTTTCACTTATCGATATATTTTACCCATGCCTAACAGAGGTCTTGCGAGGAAATGCACTGCATAATGTTTTTATTTTTAAACCGTTGTGGAGGAATATGCCCTCAGTCTCACCCGACCCACAAACATAAATAAACTAACGTCTGCATGCCAGAGATAGACACAAAGACCAAGGTTTACTGCTCGTCCCGATGCTGACGTTAAAACACCAAAAATCAACTCTTGGGTGCGCCTGGGGTTGCGATCACAATAAAAGTCCTTCACTGTATGGAGTTGTCTGATTAAGCCTACTCCGAAGTGCCAGATACATACATATTTTGACATTGCTTGGTTACGTAATACAAGGGCAGGGCCGCGTATCATAAAACTTCAATTCACAGTTTATTATGAATGATGCATGATTTATTGCCACAAACAAATATGCTTACATAACAATAATTATGAAATAAAGTGTGCGTTTGACAATGATACTATTTCAGCGTTAGCCGTATCTATTCGAAACAGCGCTAATTTTGAAATAGCACCTCCACATTAATTAAAAAATAACGTGTCATGCAAGTAGGGTTGACAAAAAAGAAACTTAAAACTACCATATTTTAAACTTTTGCGACTTGTATACATAGTTAGGATATTGTCGGGGCTTATTCGTGTAGGCTTAATAAATTACTACGCGATTAAGCCCCGAAAATATTCTAACTATTAAAACTACCAATTAATAATTATCATTAAATGCGTTTCTCCAACTGAGAATATGAAATAATTTGTATGTCAATTTAAGAGAATTTTTATACTAATTAAGTGGCTACTATTCCATTTAATAAGTATAAACAAAATTTATACAACACTTAATTAGAATTGACTTTGCAATTAGGTCGATACGATGTACATTGCATAGCCAGGTCGCGTTTTATGAAACTTAAATTCATAGGATAGTAACAGTAGTAACTGCGTAGCCAAGCCTTACTACTAGTTCATCTGTGGTTTATTCGAGTTTGCAATGTACCGCGAACTGCCCCGGAAGTGTTCGAGAAAAAACCCAGATTTCGCCGAGTGGTTACTATGTATATGGTATCCTAGTTTCGTCGTCAGGCTATACTAATCTACTGCTGGACATAGCCCTCCCCTAAAGAGCGCCACGTTGTGCTATCATAGGCGGTAATGCCCATAATCTTCACGCTGATCATGCGGATTGGGGATCGCAATTCGGTAGAATTGTACTACAGGGGGCGCTGCTGCCCACCCCCGGTTTGTGTAACTTAGTCGCCTTTTAAGATACCCACGGGCAGAATTGGGTTGGCGCTATTCTCTAGGCCGACACCACACAGCAGTAGCAGCTGGTATCCTAGTTAAGGACCAGGAAAAGTGGACAGTGACAGTGGAGGAAAGGACAGTGGCGCACGGGCCCGGCCATGATGTGGATATACCTTAAGAATGTCAGACGTCATCGCAGACCTCGAAGGAGTTTGCACTTAAGTAAACGTGTCTCTTGTTTAATTTGTAGTATTGTGAAAAGGTGACTCAGTTTTGCAATTAGTGCGTAAGTGTCGTCGAAAAATTCGCGACAGTGTCTATTTAATTGTCTACTAGCTTACCCAGCGAACTTCGTACCGCCTAACAGTCGAGCCTTTTTTTATTATTTTTCCCTCCGTAAGAACCATCCTCGTACTTCAAGGAATGTTCTAAAAAAAGAATTAGCGAAATCGGTTCAGCTGCTCTCGAGATTTGCGCTTACCAACACATTCAGCGATTCATTTTTATATTATAGACTAGCTGACCCAACGAACTTCGTACCGCCTAACAGTTGATTCTTTTTTTTATTCATCCCTCCATAAGAACCATCCTCGTACTTCAAGGAATATTCTAAAAAAAAATAGCGAAATCGGTTCAGCTGCTCTCGAGATTTGCGCTTACCAACACATTCAGCGATTCATTTTCATATTATAGATTACATGTCTAGTAAATGTCTAACTTAGGCCGGCTGTACACAGTCGCCTGGGAGCCAGCGAGTTTATCTTACATTGCGTAATTTTTTTTTCTAGGATCTTATTGTACCCATTTATAGTTTGATGCAAAATTTCAGTTTTCTAGGACTAATCGTTTCGGAGCTAGGCCGCGGATAGACAGACGGACAGGCAGACAGACTGATAGCCATAGCGAAACTAGACCGACATATTTAAGTTCACCCCGAAGTCCCCGAGATGCAATTAAACTTAGCTTGGGGCTTAGAGTTACTTTATATGATTTTGATTTGATTTAAACTATAAGGGTTCTTTGTCGACTAAAGAAGCCTAATAAAACGATCGAAACCGATGTAAACCACCATTCTAGCATGCTTCTTTCCTCTGAATTTCATCTGAATATTCTCAGTCTCAATCAAGCGGAGAGCTCTTGTGATTACACTGATAGCGAAATGTGCAGTAAAAAATAAATAGAGCAGTAAGTAAATCGATACAGTCTGAGCAATCAGTCTTATGAAATCGGGCAAGGAATCGTATTGGTCTCATTGTATTGGCACTGTAATGGCGGATTAGATAGATAGAATATTCTTTAATGTACACAGAAATTACAGTAACAGAAATTATATAAAAAATACAGTACAAATCGCGGCCTTATTACTAAAAGCAATTTCTTCCAGGCAACCATAGACGGAGACACGAAAGAAATTAGAGACGGGTAGTCGGTGCAATACAGAAATATTGAAATTAGGAATTCAACGAAATTTATTGCGGATAGTTAGGATACAGAAAATAAATTTAATTGCAGTTTAATGTCTAAAGTCAAATTGCCCATTACTTTAGTAAGCGGTATAACCATAAAGACGTTACAAAATAATAAAGATTAAAGACAAGTTTCTGAATTGCAAATTTCGCTAAGTAAATAGTTAACTGTAATGCCGTCTCTTCGAAAAGAGCGCTACGGAACGTTACATAGTATTTACTTTTTTGAACTAAAACTTTCGTAAGCACAACACATTGTAAACTGGTCGGACTCTTCCGATATAACAACACCCGTAAGTCGATCCGGAATAAAAGTCTACAAAGTATTTACTTAGTGAAATTTTCAGTTCAGATATCGGCCCTTAGTATAGAAACTCAGGATGAAGATACCAAAAAAACTTCACATCCACGGCCCTATTTAACAAAACTACGATTCCAATTTCGAAATTCTCAGTTCAGAAACTGGTTCTAAGAGTCAGAGTCCCAGCAACTAAGAGTCAGGTCAGGTTTTCAAGGTCTTAGTATAGGTACGCTCGGACCGAGTGCGCCATCCGAGTAAACTAATGCTTCTGATTGGACGGTTTTTCGTGACAACACCAAAATAGCCAATCAGAAGCATTAGTTTACTCGGATGGCGCACTCGGACCGAGCGCACTAAGGCTGACATTCAAAGACGAAAACTAAGCTAAGACCAGTCTCAGAAATGTCAAAATCACGGACTTAGAAATATTTCTTATTCAGAATCGAATCTTATCAAGTTAAGTATGAAATGGTACTTAGCTAAGTATAAGTAGCCAATATTGGTGACTTTACGTGAACTTAGAATTGTCATCTGTCATTTGGTTCTCTTCACTTTGACGTTACCTACCATTTTATCGTATTGTTTTGGTTGGAGTTTGCAATTAGCTTTGTGTTTACTACATCACAAAAAAAATAGACAATATAAGTAGATGACTTTCTTAAGACAGTTCTTCTCTTAGCTCATGCTTAACTCCGGCTCCCGATCGAATGTGAATAAGAAAATTTCGGTGCTTTACTAAGTATGACTTTAGTTTACTTTGCTAAGACTGCTCTAAGCGTGAACTTGGGATTCGTCTCTGAATGACATTCAGAGACGAATCCTAAGAACGTGAAAACGCGGCTTCAGTCCCATTGTATGTAGTCAGTCCCTGCACTGTTCTACTCGCTGCACCGTTGTAATAGTCTGATGGATGTCCGGCCGGGCCCATTTCTCTAATTACACCCCGCTCTGCTTTGCTTATTCGAGAAGAGCACTTGGCTCCGACTTTGACCGGCTTTCTATTAGATGATAAGACCGGTCGGAAATCCGTCGATCGATGTATGAAGTTTGGCATACATCGACCAAATAGTTGTATTAGAAAAGGGTATGGTGGTATGGCTAAAGTGCGTTTCACGAAATAAGACATTTTGATTGAGCAAATATAGTACCTACTACATGGTGATAAGAATTTCTTGAAAGGAACTATAAATGTGAAACGCACTCTACAACAAATTCGCAGATGAACGTTGTTCGGGACATATCCGGACATAGATTACCTACTAGTTGATTATTATTTTTTATTCTGTTGGCAACACGGTTTCCGCCCTCTCAGTATTGGCACTTAGTAATAATTTCTTATTTTCTTTTTGTCTGTAGGTAAATCCAATTTATTGTTCCTATCGTGCTTGCTATTACAATTTAATGTTTATGTATGTTTATAATAGTATTTATCTATGTAAGTTTATTTTATTATGAACACCAACTACTTGTCTCATTTTCTCCTTCTGCAAACTTTCCGATTTACTTTTCCGGTTGCCTGGAAGAAATTGCTATCAGCAATAAGCAATACCGCCAATTGTACCTCTTCTTTTGTAACTGTTGTCTCTGTAATTATTTTCTTGTGTGTACAATAAAGAATATTCTTATCTTATCTTACTTCGCTGTGTCTATAACAAGTTAAGAAGCTGTGAATTTAATTAATTCCGGCCTTTCGCTTATGTTTTCCCCAACTCTGTGTGGAACATCAGGTTTGATCCGGCTCGAAGGACCTTTGAAATTCAATAAAGTACCTACTGTACAATACAAATCATAAAAGTTCCTTCGGGAATCTACGTTTGCGCAGACTAGGAAGAAGTGTAACGAAAGTACCCGAAGCTATAAGTACATTCAACATGATCTTTAACCGAAACGGTTAAGGTGCAGAATTGATTGCCGCAGTAGCGCTACCTATTTCGCTCACGCTAATATTGGCAAACTACTAGTCACCTGCATCGATGACGTTGAATCAACCAATAGCAACAAAGGCGCGCGGCCTGCCATAAAATGAAACTATCTGATTGGTCGATCAACTTGCCGCATATCCAAAATTTGGTCATCTGCGCAGGTACATCCGCGAGACTTATTTCTTGTGTAGTACTGTAATAGGTGCATGCCGCACTGGGAATCGAACATAGGTCTCTCGCTTCCGAGTCCAAAGAAAAAGGGAATTAATTACAGTCTGTTAGCTTTTAGGATATACCTCGGCTACTGTAATAGAAATATTGGAACTAATATGACACTTAATTTCACATAACTTTAAAAATCTATTTAGAGGCTAAAAATTCCACCCATGCCGGGATTCGAACTCGCGACCTCTGGCTATCCGTGCCAGCGCTCTTCCAACTGAGCTAATGCGCGACTCATCGGCATCACATTTGTGAAATTTCGAACCTCTTTACAATACTCTCTGTATCATGTACAGAGAGTATTTTTAGTCTCTAAATAGGTTGTTAAAATTGTTCTTAGCACGGGTTAGTGCATTAAAAAGAATATAATTCACGTAACTTTTCAAAATAGTGGTGAAAAGTTTCATACAGAGCAGGAAGTAGTATTACACTCGTGGCTTTCGGCGAAAACCGAAGCCTACTCTAGAGCCCGAGGTATGTTCTAAAACCTAACAGACTGTACACAGATACTAAATTAACTTGTACCTCTGAATACACGACGCCGATACGACAATAAATATAATAAAACGCGACCGAGCAAAAACGCAATAGCCACGTACAATGCGATCCGCGAATTTATTGGAAAATCGTCATAAAAGTTGCCGTCCCACGATATTTACGACTCGGAAGCATGTAGGTATTGTTTTTGGCGAGGTTTCCCATGCTGCCGGCTCCCACGGCCCGAGGACTGAAGGACGCGGCGGCTGTCAGTTGGCCAATGGGTTAGGGTCATGCGCTAATGGCTGGTGACACGGGAAACCGCCGTAAGTTGTGTGTCTTAAGGCATCTGTACAGAGGAGACGCGGCGAGGACGTGTCACGACGGCGGATAAAATGTTGATTTAAAAAAAATTCAAGGAATATTTTTGCTTAGAACATACATTATGTATATAATGTACGTTGGTATATATTTAAGTATATAGATAATGTACGTTCAAAAATATATTTACAAGTATACCCGCTGATGGCTGATGACACGAAAAACCGTCGCAAGTTGTGTGTCCTAAGGCGTTTGTACAGAGGAGACGTGGCGAGGACGTGTCACGGGGCAGATATTTTTTTTAAATATTCAAGAAATATACCCGCTAATGACTGTTGACACGAAAAACCGCCGTAAGTTGTGTGTCTTAAGGCGTCTGTACAGAGACGCGGCGAGAACGTGCCAAAGGGGCGGATAAAATTTTCATTTAAAAAAAATTCAAGAAATATTTTTGCTTACAACGTACATTATGTATATAATGTACGATCGTATATATATGACATGAAAAACCACCCGTCGTCGTTACTTGTGTGTCTTAAGGCGTTTGTACAGAGGAGACTTCTGACCGTGGCGGATATAATTTTATTTAAAAAATAATTTAAAAAATGTATTTGCTTAGAACGTGCATTATATCCATAATGTGCGTTCTTAGCAAATATATTTACAAATATACCCGCTAATGGCTGTTGACACGAAAAACCGTCGTAAGTTGTGTGTTTTAAGGCATTGGTACAGAGGAGACGCGGCGAGGACGTGCCGCCCACGCGGCACGTCCTCGCTGCGTCCCATTAGCTCAGTTGGGAGAGCACTGGCACGGATAGCTAGAGGTCGCGGGTTCGAATCCCGGCAAGGGTGGAATTTTTAGCCTCTAAATAGGTTTTTAAAATTGTCCTTAGCACGGGTTAGTGCATTAAAAATAAAAATAAAAATAGTATAATCATGTGGGTACAGCGATATCATTCCGATGTAAAAACCTAACTGCAAAGTAGGTAGTCGGGGCTGTAAGTGATGCAATCTACTTCAGCCAGATGTAGCTGCCTGTACGTAATACAGAGAATAGTGTAAAGAGGTTCGAAATTTCACTGATGCCAGTGAGTCGCCCATTAGCTCAGTTGGATAGAGCGCTGTCACGGATAGCCAGAGGTCGCGGGTTCGAATCCCGCCATGGGTGGAATTTTTAGCCTCTAAATAGGTTTTTAAAAATGCAAATTTATGATTAATTTATTAAGTAGCCTATATACCTCCCATTGCAGAGCACATGCCTTCTCGCAGTAAGAAAGACAGTATGGTCCTCACACTTTAACGGGCAGAGCTAGTATAATGCAGAACAGTAGAGTTGTGGACGCTTTGAATCCAATAAATTCTAAGCATGCGGCGGTAGACTCACGTCTCAGACGCCTCTATACCTTTAGATATATTCTATTTAGATATATCCAGGCCTCCAGAGAAGTGCTTGTGGCCTAGTCGAACCGAGTTATTGAAATTAATCACTGAGTTAAGCAAAAATAGGCGCAGTCAGGTGCAGGATGGGTGACCGTCCCGTGACTACCGCCAGTGGCGATTTTTCCGAGCGTTTCCGTGCTTCTCAAGGCACGTTAAACCGTTGGTGCCGGCTGTCAGAGGCCTTATGGGCGGCTTGATAACGTTTGATGGAATGCCCGCCACGATCTTACAGTCCTCCACCAACCCGGATTTGGCCCCGGTGGTGGAGTATGGCCTGACTTTCCTGCGATACAGGAAGAGACCCGTGCCCCAGCAGTGGGCATATACAAAAGGGTTGATATCGATCCAGGCCTCTGCGACGTAAAGAAGCACGAGAAAGATGCAACACCTTGCAACTCTAGCGCGGGTCTTAATGCAAATACACGAGAGACTAAATAAACACTCAAATCACTTCAAGTGTGCCTTTCTTCTTCAGGCTATATTAGCCCACTGCTGGACATAGCCCTCCCCTAATGAGCGCCATAGCGCCCTGTCTCCAGCTTGCCGCATCCAGCATCTGCCGGCAGGTTTTCGCAGATCGTCGTGCCACCTGGTCGGAGGGCGTCCTAAACAACGTTTTCCGAGTCGCGGTCTCCACTCAAGAACACGTTTAACAACGGTGGCCTTTAACATTTCTAGATTTCATTCGATTTCTCTGCGATTCCATCATCAATGGGACCCTCTGTGAATTCTACCCTTTACAACGAAATAGTAATTTTTCAAATCAGTCCAAGAGTCTTCAAGTAATCGGGGCACACACTTACTTAAAAAACAAAACAATAAAGTTCCAGAAGAATTGAGAACCTCCTTTATCGAAGTCGGTTAAAAATAGAGCATAAATGCTCCATTTAAAAAATCGCGTAACAAAGTAAACAAGGTCCTCTGTCAGTCTACTTCCGGTTGGTCGAAACCAGAACAATGTAACCCCCGGCAACCGTGCCATTGGGGAACAAAGCGGGTCGCTGTACCAATGACCTATAGCCTAGACCGCCATTGTCCGGTATCAAAACAAACGGCGAGCGGTGACGGGTTAACGTCGTAATAAATAGGATTCTCAGTGGAATTTTACCTCACAAGAACATTCTATCATCATCATCAGGTTCATCATGTACTCTTAGGTTAAGAAATATCTGTGTAATTCCCTTTTTTATGTACAATAAAGTGCTCTCTATCTATCCATCTTTCTATCTATCTGATCTATCAACTCATTATGTCCCCACTGAGGGGCTGCTGTGTGGTGTGCAGTACAATTCCACCAAACTGCGATCCCCAACCCGCATGCCCAGCGTGGGGATTATGGGCATTACCCCCCAATGATGGCACAACCTTGCGCTATGGCGCTCATTCGGGGGGGGCTATGTCCAGCAGTGGACTAATATAGCCTGAAGAAGAAGAAGAAAAAGAGGGGCACGGGTCTCTTCCCTGAGGACGGTATTTGGGTTAATAAAAACCAGAGCAAGCAAGGTTGAGCAAGGTTTTTGAGAGAAATGCAGGTTTCATCAGTCCCGCTATTACAGAGGTAGGTACAGAAGATCATACAGTTGCGTCACGATCATGTGACAGACACGGCCATAAGTCGACAGACTAGGGTTGTCGACAACACAGTTTTAAAAACCTATTTAGAGGCTAAAAATTCCACCCATGCCGGGATTCGAACCCCCGACCTCTGGCTATCCGTGCCAGTGCTCTTTCCAACTGAGCTACTGGGCGACTCACCGGCTTCAGTGAAATTTCGAACCTCTTTGCAATATTCTCTGTATTACGTTCAAGATAAGATAAGACAAGATACAAATTATTTTTCACCAAAATTAATATTAATACTAAGAAAAAACGCTGGTGGGGGGTGAACTAGGTGAACCTTATGTATGGTATCAGCCCTTTGTATGTCCCCACTGCTGGGGCACGGGTCTTTTCCTGCATCGCAGGAAGGTTAGGCCATACTCCACCAAGGGGGCCAAGTCCGGGTTGGTGGAGGATTGTAAGACAGTGGCGGGCCTTACTGTCCGAAGTTATCAAGTGGCCCATAAGACCTCTGACGTGGCTTAACGACTGCCATTATGTGACAGCCGGCACTAACGGCTTGCCTTGCGGAGCGTGAAAGCGCTAAAAAAAATGCCACTAGCGGTAGTCACGGGTCGGTCACCCATCCTGCACCTGAGCTGTTGTTGCTAAACTCAAGTAACGTGATTGATTCCAATCACTCGGTTCCACTAGGCCACGAGCGCTTCAGTTGAACGTATATATGCTACACTACACGGTGTTACCCGCGGTTTATTGGTTTTCCCGTGGGAATAACATATTTTCTCGAGGCCTATGCGTTAACCCAGAGTGTCAGCTAACTCCATACCAAATTTTATTAAAATCGCTCCAGCCGTTCGGACGTGAAGAAGTAACAAACATACACACTCACAAACTTTCGACTTTATAATATTAGTGTACTGTGATGCGACGTCATTGTGATGTGCTGCTGTTCGTTTGTCTGGCCGCAGCACTTGTTATGTTTTCACGTCCTATTTGGAATTTAAAGTCATTAATGGCAATCATGGAATCTTATCATACGTGTATGTGTATCTGGTGTATATAGATTTAAGAGGACTTGAGAAAAGATGGTCAGAGTGGAGTTTTTTCCCCCGCTGCCTTTTTCTCCACTACACTACGGCCCGAAGGCAGCGGCTTTCACTTTCATGTTGCATTGTACTTTGAGATTCAGCAAATAGAATGTAAATTCTTTACGTTGAAATAAATTGAATTGAATTGTGATAAAAAATTGGTAATGTTACCGGCAGCCCTAGGCACGCAACCAAAGCCGCTACGTGCTAAGCGCAGTGCAAACACGAGGTGCTAAATACCTATTGGTGGACTTGTCTTCTTCTGCGTGTAGAATATGACCCCGGTCCCTGGCGCCCTTTCCCAGTAGGGACTGAGGTTTTTACCCACAACGCAATGGGTGTTTAAATGCTGGTTGGGTGACCGTCCTGCATTTGACCGAAATTCCTTTAGCAATAAGGCAGCCAACTGTACTGCTTATTAATAATAAGCAGTACAGTTGGCTATATAATAAGTTATTATATTATTTTTAATGCACTAACCCGTGCTAAGGACAAATTTAAAAACGTATTTAGAGGCTACCAATTCCACCCATGCCGGGATTCCAACCCGCGACCTCTGACTATCCGTGCCAGAGCTCTTTCCAACTGAGCTAATGGGCGACTCACCGGCATCAGTGAAATTTCGAACCTCTTTACAATATGCTCTGTATTACGTACAGGCAGCGGCAGCGGCAGGGGTGGAAATTTTAGCCTTTAGATAGTTTTTTTTTGTACAGTTTATGTTGGTAAATACTTTGTATTGGTCCTGCCTCGTGATTGCAATCAATCACTTGAGTTAAACAAAAACAGGCGCGGTCAGGTGCAGGATGGGTGACCGTCCCGTGACTACCGCTATTGGGATTTTTCCGAGCGCTTCCGTGCTTCGCAAGGCACTTTAAGCCGTTGGTGCCGGCTGTCATGTACTTATGGCAGACGTTAAGCCAAGTCAGAGGCCTCAGAGCGGCTTGAAAACTTTTGACAGTAAGACCAGCCACCAGTCTTGCAAGCCTCCACCAATCCGGACTTGGCCCCGTGGTGGATTATGGCCTATAATCCACCACGCCATTAGGCCTTAAGGCGGCTTGAAAACTTCTGACAGACTTCTGTAAGACTAGCCACTAGTTTTGCAAGCTTCCACCAATGCGGACTTGGCCCCGTGGTGGATTATGGCCTATACCTTCCTTAGGGAATGGACCCGTGCCCCTCGGTGGGGACATAATGGGTTGATGATGGTTGTGGAAGAACTGATATTGTTACTATTAATGTATATCATGTAATGAAGTTCAAAAACCCTAAGTGATAACTTTACCAAGAGTTGCATGTCAGCTTGACTTCGTCGTTTGTTAGTTAGGTATTACAAAGATAGATAAAGTACACTTATTTATAGACGGGTCTAATCGCGATTTGTTAATTGTGCACCGCAGACGCTCAGGTTTCCTCATTGTGTTTTCCTTCACCGTTAGCAAGAAGTCAAGTTTATTTGGGTTTAAGCATAGAGTCTGCTCTGGAACAAAGCGAGTGTAAGCATTTCGTAAAGGTACACAATAAGTTACAATACACTATTCCTTAGAAGTTTCTATTCTTGAAATTGTAAAGGAAAATACGGTGTTCAATGCCTTGTTCTGAGTAGGCACTTATTTAGCCTACTCGTTAAAGTTTTACGAGCTTATCGCTCAGAAATGCTGAACAGGTAAGTATGGGAAGACAAAACCTTTTTTTTATGATATTACTAAAATTATCGTAGGTTAATGCTTAATTAAGTAAGTACCTTACTCATAACAGATAATGAGTATCATTCTGTTATTTAAGATCCGTATCATCTACTAATTGTGAAACTAACAACTTTTTTGTTTTTATTATGAGTAGAAATAATTGAATTCAATCCAATAACAACCTATAACTAAATTGTTATAAATTCTTGTAACTAAAGCAATATTTTAAACTTTCGCGACTTGTACACATAGTAAGAATATTTTCGGGGCTTAATCGCGTAGTAATTTATTGCTATTTTACCTCGACGTTTCGACGACGTTACAGTCATCGTGGTCACGAGAAGTTTCAAATAAATTACTACGCGATTAAGCCCCGAAAATATTCTAACTAAAGCAATATCTAGTATCTCGGAAAGGTTGCGGGTTCGAATCCCGGCATGGGTGAAATTTTTAGCCTCTAAATAGGTTTTTAAATCTCGGAAATGCCCAGTGCCCAGCGCTCAGGTTCGCTCACGAAGTTTTCCTTCAAAGTGAGCGAAAGGTATTGTTACTATAACTACACAAAAGTACATAACTTAGCTATCTGTGTACTGCTATCTATTTAGTGTATTATTTCTGTTTAGGTTATTGTTAAGCTTTTTTGTAGTCTATGTAGTTTATTTTGTACACGTATATAGTCCCATTTTTTACTGCTGCTCCGACTATCCAAGGTTTGCTCTAAGAAATATCTTACAGAGATACGCTCGCGGCGCGGTCAGGTGCATGATGGGTGACCGTCCCGTAACTACCGCTAGTGGCATTTTTCCGAGCGCTTCCGTGCTTCGCATGGCATGCTAAGCCGTTGGTGCCGGCTGTCATGTCGTTAAGCCATGTCAGAGGCGGCTTGATAACTTCTGACAGTAAGGCCCGCCACTGTCTTACAATCCTCTACCAACCCGGACTTGGAGCCCGTGGTACAGTATCGTTATGCAGAAGGCAATATCTCACTAGTACCAAGTCGCCTACATCCCGAAATGCGTAGTTTTAAGATTCGGCACAATCGGCAATCATCACCCACTTGTTCAAACAATTTCCGTACTAATTGTTCTAGAGGCCCCCTCATTGTACATGATTGTGCTCACTTACTACGAGTACGAAATTACGAAGAGCGAAATTTATGAACGTCGCACCAAAACGCATTGACGTAGGTTCAAATGTAGGTCAGATTTAATCAATCCTCGATTCAGTATAATTTGGCAGGTTTTGTTCAATTTTGTTTTTGTTCTCGCTTGGTTACGATAGCACAGGGTGTCTTAGTTTGGCATTATTATTTCACGTGAATTCTACACAATATTGTATTTTCTAAGGTTAACACGAGCACTAGACATAATTAAAACTGTTTTTCTACGGATTTATGCTCATGGATTTTTAACTTCAATTACTAATAAGCAATATTGTTGACTTTATATAAAATAATTGAAATACATATTTTGGAACGTAACTTCATAATTATCTTTTGTAATTTTTGCCGAGGGCAGTAAACTAACCGTTAATGCTTTCAAAAAGACGCCTACCACCTCAGTCATACGAGACCACGGCACCTGTAAAAGTGCCGAAACGTTAGAAAATTGTAAAAGTGTAATAAACGAGCATAAATCCGTATAAAAACAGTTTTAATTATCTACACAATATTTTTTATCGTCAACTTCGCGATGAGTCGGTTTGTCTAGGCGAGCCGTGATTCTGTGATATGGAGCCCTATACTCTTAAGATAAAAGCTATTATAAGTACAGTCAGTCTGTTAGCTTTCAGAATATACCCCGGGCTCTAGTATAGGCTTCAATTTTCGCCATAAGCACACGAGTTTAATACTACTTCCTTCTATGTATAAAACTTTTCTTCACTATTTTGAAAATTTCTGTAAAGTGTCATATTACTTGTGATATTTCTATTACACGAATATATCCGATTCTATCCGACAATAGCCGAGGTATATTCTAAAAGGTACAAATTACTATGTAGGTATAAATAATATCTCCCAGAAGTGATGTTGCGTTTAGGTTTTGTCAACGACTAAGTTAAAAGTAAACTGTGCACACTAATAATAAAGTTCACAAATAAACAGTCCCCAAACTAGGGTAGGCCCAAGATACAGGCCTAGCCTAGTTTGGGGACTGGCCGGTAAACATAAAACATTTTTTTGTAATACCCTCCACTGTCTATTAAGTTATTTCAATTTGTATTGTCTTCTTGGAAAGAAACTATTTACTTACTTACTATTTAGCTAACAGACTGTAATTAATGTACTTATCGTTATCAACCCTTGTATGTCCCCACTGCTGGGGCACGGGTCTCTTCCTGCATCGCAGGAAGGTTAGGCCATACTCCACCACGGGGGCCAAGTCCGGGTTGGTGGAGGATTGTAAGACAGTGGCAGGCCTTACTGTCGGAAGTTATCAAGCCGCCCATAAGGCCTCTGACATGGCTTAACGACTGCCATTATATGACAGCCGGCACCAACGGCTTAACGTGCCTTGCGAAGCACGGAAGCGCTCGGAAAAATGCCACTAGCGGTAGTCACGGGACGCTCACCCATCCCGTACCTGACCGCGCCTGTTGTTGCTTAACCACGTGATTGATTCCAATCACTCGGTTCGCCTAGGCCACGAGCGCTTCTTATTTAATGTACTTATAACAAAATTATACTATGCGGTTTGTCCCGGGCTCGATCTCCGGCTGGGGACAAAAAAAAACGTATATGTGTGTGATGTTGTTGTTTCTGGTTCCCGCGACACAGGGTATCGTAGTTTGGGGCTAGAAGCAATGTATGTGCCTGTATGTAAATGTTATGTTAATTTAGTTTCTAATTATCTTCATTATTGTAAAAGTAATTTGGAAGTTGCCTGCCTACCCATAGCACAGGGAATCCTAGTTTGGGAGCCATTAACCATTATTGTAACCTTGTTTTACAGTCAAGTTTTTTCATTTCATTTCAATGTCTCCCGATGCTTATACAATATCAATTTCAGATTAACTTAAAGAATTTTATTTACATTCTGTTTGCTGTATGTCAATGTAAAATCTAAGCACAGGCTCACCCATGTGAAGAAAGCTTCTAAATAAATAAAGATAATAAAAAACTATGTAAGCATATCCTTGTAAAATCTCCACGACGCATAATTTTAATCGGCGTGTAACGAGTGTTTTAGAGAATCGTGTTTTATAAATAAGACCGTGAAAATATAACTATTTACCCTAATTTTTGCGTATGCTGTTCCATATCCCGTATTCCGAGGCTCTACGAGTATATTAAGTTTATTTGCCTATTCAACCTTTCATTCTAACCCCGATCTCTGAATTGAGAACGCACTGTGTGAAGTATCTGTCTCGTTCCCTATTAAAAAATCTGAAAACGCAGAACAATTTATAAGTTTTCTTTAGTAAAACTCTTTTAAGTATTTTACAATTACTCGCGATGCCCTTATGTAGTTAAAATATTAAACGGATCCAATCGTAAACAATCGCCATTAAACCCGTTAAAGATAACTGAGAAAATCTTATCAAAATTAAGCAGTCAAAGTTTAATTTGCGATTTCCAAAAGATTGAAAGATAAAGCGAACTCCTTTTCTAAGAAACCTTGAGTAAGAAGCGAACTCCTTTTCTTTCGGCGTCACAAAAAAAACCATAGTCTTCCAACAAAAGATAAGTCTACAGCGTAGATCGGCACCTCTTTGTATTCTACAAAGGAACACTAACAAAGGTCTAAAAATCTAAAAGGTGTCCATTTTTAGGAAACTTCCCATACGTGTCATGCATTTGCTCCATTGTTTTAGAACTTTTTGACTTACGGAGGCAAGTCCGGAGGAACGGATCAAAATAAGGACAGACACAGGTATTTAGTAGTGAACCCAAGCTATTAATAGGGCTGTCGAAAAGCCATTGATCGGGCTCTTTTGATTGGAAAGAAACAAAGGTTTCATACAGAGCGTTGCAGTTGATCGATATCAACCATTGTATGTCTCCACTGCTGGGGCGCGGGTCTCTTCTTGCATCGCAGGAAATTTAGGTTTTACCCACCCCGGGGGCCAAGTCCGGGTTGGTGGAGGATTGTAACAACGTTGGGCCTTACTTATCAAGCCGCCAGTAAGGCCTCTGACACGGCTTAACGACTGTCATTACGTTTAAATAAATTTGAACAGCAAATGACGAATTCACTTCAAAGGCCCCTGGATACTAACATAAGTCCCGTTAGTAACTGATGTCCATACATGTGTTGGGTACATGTGCATTTAAACGTTATTGTGTTGTCTTTTGCTAACCCTGAGACAGGAAGAGGCGACATTTAAAAATGTCATTCGCGTCTGGTCATCGTCTGCGCCGGCGCATTATTCCATGCGCATACCACCCTTCCGCCGGTCGGGTCTCCGTATGCCCCACTTTATTGTCTCTTTGTGTTTTAAGACTGATTTTTTGTAAGTACTAAGTAGGTACATAATATTATTATACAGGGATTTTATTTTAGTTGTTTACTTTTATAACCTGCTTTTGTATTTTTTATATGCCTCTTAATACGACGAAGCTTAAGATTAATTATTGTTTGTTGCCATTTCTTTCTTCTAAATAAATTATTCTGATGTACAGTCTTGATATTGCCAGAAACGCTTACAAATATATTATTTGATTTTTTACATAATAAAGATGTCTCGAAATTATGTGAGTTTATTACATGACTTCCAGCTTTTAAAGTAATTTGTAAACTTAAGTACTAAATGTAAAAGACTAAGTTTGGATCTAGATTTTAAAACTGACAACTAGTTTAACTTGTAAAGTTTGTGGCGTGTCAACTCGCGCGCGCACTATAAACTCCAACATTCCTGCATCGGGCAATCAAAGTGTTTCACTTGATATACCATAAAAATAACGTCCTACTAACAACAGTCTACGATTAGACAACAGATACGAACGAGCATACGATCTGCCTGGCGGAAAATTTCCCTTTATAGTGTAAGAGCACGATCGACTGTCCTTCCCTATACGTTCATTAATTCGCAGATTCTATATCACTTTCAATAAAAACATTTTGATTGAATTTGTACAACCGATTTTTCCCACTTTGTAGTAAAGGACCAATCTCTGTAGACCCACAGGGCGTACACCCTTTCCGCTCCGAGCCAGTGTCAACAAACTCCTTGCTTTTGACCACTGCATGCCTTCTAAGGGCAAAAGTGTCAGTGCATACTGTTTAAACGCAGTGACTTCGGTGCGTGATCTCACTACACAAACCCCACGTTTCTCGTACGCTAAAAATTGGTTAGTGCATTAAGAGCTGTCATCAGTAGGTTTTTTTTTATAAATTTTGGTCTGCTGGTAACTGTTAACAGTAGATTAACAGCTTGTTAGCGCAGGTACGAGAAATAGTCTGGTCAGAGATCGTTGTAGGCTGAATTGAGAAAGTAATGTTACATTGGTTTGGATATATGGAAAGGATGAAGGAAGAATGATTGAAGAAACAAATATATAGTATTTTCTAAGGTTAACACGAGCACTGAACATAATAAAAACTGTTTTACATGGATCTTACTCGTATACTTTACATTTTTACAATTTTGCGACGTTTCGGCACTTTTTCAAGTACGTGGTCTCGGCGGAAGACAATTAAACATCGAAAAATTGTTAAAATGTAAAAAACGAGTCGAGTAACATATATATAGCGACGATCAATGCGGACATAATTCCTACCAAATACGGAATGTATTAGCAACGGACAATTTAAAAAGTACTCAAAACCGGCGTGGGTGCATACAATAAAAAACATTGATGAAACAAAGGTGATCTGTCAGGATCGTGGTAAGTGGCTGTCCCAAGTCTCTGCCTACCCCTCCGGGATACAGGCGCGAGGTTATGTTTTTAATAAATTTTCATTTATGTATGTATGTATGTATGTATGTATGTATGTATGTATGTATGTATGTATGTATGAATGTATGTATGTATGTATGTATGTATGTATGTATGTATGTATGTATGTATGTATGTATGTATGTATGTATGTATGTATGTATGTATGTATGTATGTATGTATGTATGTATGTATGTATGTATGTATGTATGTATGTATGTATGTATGTATGTATGTATGTCTGTATGTATGTATGTATGTATGTATGTATGTATGTAAAGCACTAGGCAACAGAATTAAGACCCTGGTCTCTACCTACCCCTCCGGAATACAGGCGCGAGGTTATGTTTTTAATAAAGTTTCATTTAAACGCCATCCCGCGGCTTAAAACAGGTGTAAGTGTCTCTGTGTGCTTACCGTCGGCGACGTTCCGTTTCACAATGAAATGACGAAATCCATATTTGGCCACAGTTTAACATAGTAATCCGACACTTGAATAAACTCCTCTGAGACAGCCAGTAAATCATTAATACCTTTTGTTAAACGAGACTACCGTCGTCGATGCCACAGAATAACAACTTGAAAAGAATAAATAACAAGGCCTTATTTAAAAGGAATCGGCCTATGATATCCCACTTAGGGCACAAGTCTTCCCTCAGAGAGAGAGAGTATGGGCTTTATTTTCATGCGGTTGATTTGAACATTTGAACGGAGTATCAGTCCGGTGTTTGTAAACTCATTGCCGTAAATTGTGTGGCTATGATATCTTTGGTCTTCTACGTCACCTTCTTCGTGCTATCTTGCCTTGTACGATAAGTTGAAGCAGACTGAGGGCGAGATAAATAGTCGCTTCTAAGAACGAGTCTTAGCGAAAGCACTTGCTTGAGAATCGATTTGTCTATCATAGACAGTACTTTGGCACTCTCTAAGTCGCGAAACCCGGACTAATTCTTAGCATTGGCCTAAGAACATGCTTAGCTAAGCAAACGTCTATTTTAGTAACGCATTGATTCTTAGCTAAGTTAGCCTGAAGTAATGCTTAGGGAAGCATGAGTACGGACTTGGGCTAAGCAACGACTATTTATCTCGCCCTGAGTGCTTAGTGCGAGTTTGACAGATCCAATCGAATAACTTTACTAGGTACCGCGTTAATCGAGCATTGAGTAGTGAGTATGGGTCAGCAATACTGGTCACGTCATCGAGGATTCCTACTCCTGCCGCAATACAGTTTTTTAACTAGCGCGGAGGGTAGTTGGTGCTCTTAGACTGTTACCTACTGTTTTCTTACCGGCTGATTAAAATATTTAATATGTGTATAGTATGAGATCCTATACCAAGTGTTATTACGATGGGCTGATTCTATTGACGTTTTTGTTTTATATTTGCATGAGCTACTAAGACTACACCAATGTAACAGTATGAACATTATCTTCCATGTCAATAAACCATTAGTTTTTGTTTTTTTTTTGTTTTTGAGTGAGTATGAGCAAGTTAACCGTTCGAACTGGCAAAACGCTGTCACAGTACAACTCGCACTCGCGTTTATTCGTGTTTTGGCTGGTAAACGTGTTCACTTCTCAACGTAAACCATTACAACTCGCACTCAGCAATTTTAATTTCCATACTTGTCGCTAGGTGGCGCTTCCTCGATGCCATAGAAATATGAGTTTACGTCAACGCGATCGAGTAGTTAAAAAACTCGCACTAAGCACTCTGTAGTCGATTTTACGCATTCTGTGTCCGAAATACCAGACAGTAGTTTTTTTCATTCGCTCGTAGCCCCGGCTGACCGAGTGATCTTAAACGATCACGAAGATAGTGTCAAAATGGCGTGGATAATGAAATTCATCTCGTAATTTGAAAATCATTTAAGTTTATTAGCATTACAAGTATAATAATCGGATAGGGAATTTTATGCAGATTGTAGTGATATATTTATTTGAAGTGATATAATGATATATTGTAGTGATATAATGATATATTGTAGTGATATATTTAACACTTATTGAATAATTAATTACGTAGTACTTTCTCTAATTTGAGAAATGCGGAACTGTGGCCACAAAAAATTTGCAAAATAATGGCGGTGCGAAATGACCTTGCACTATGCGGCACCTTTGAACTTTCCTTTGTCCGAGCGCCGCAAGCGCCAAACGGGTTAAGCAACACAGGGCGCGTTCAGTGCATGGACTGGTGCCCATCTATGACTAATGCTAGTGGCATTTTTCCGTGCGCTTCCCTGCTTCGCAAGGCACGTTAAGCTGTTGGTGCCGGCTGCCGTCGATAGATGGCCGTCGTTAAGCCAAGTCAGAGGCCTTAGGGCGGCTTGAAAACTTCTGACAGTAATTAAAACTGTTTCTATACGGATTTATGCTCGTTTATTACATTTTTACAATTTTCCGACGTAAAAGTGCCGAAACGACGGAAAATTGTAAAAAATTAATAAACGAGCATAAATCCGTATAGAAACAGTTTTAATTATGTCTAGTGCTCGTGTTAACCTTAGAAAATACTATTCTGACAGTAAGACCAGCCACTAGTCTTGCAAGCCTCCACCAATCCGGACTTGGCCCCCGTGGTGGACTATGGCCTATACCTTCCTTCCACGGGGAAGAGACCCGTGCCCCTCGATGGGGACATAATGGGTTGATGATGATGATGATTTTTTTGATGAGACTAAGTTTGGAGTTTTTTTGTCTATTTTTACTCCATAACGATCTAGATTTTGAAATGGACACCGAGTTGGAATTGTAACGTTCATTAATCCGCAGCTTCTGCGCTACTTTGAATAAAACCTTATCATTTCATTTCATTTCATATATTTTTCAAATTCTGACACTAACTACTTTGACGTTCATTAAATAAATAGTTCAGTCTTATTTATAAAAAGGCGAATCCGTTAAAACACTCTCAACACGGAGTCGAACCGGGCCGGAATTACCGTCTTAAGAGGGTTTTAGTGAAATCAACTTTAAAATAAATTATTTGGATTTACACACGCAGAAATCTCCCTAACACCCGTCCCCCCACACACACACGTACACCCTAACAATCGTATTAAAAATAATCTTTAGTAAGTAGTAAGAAAAGCAAACAACACGTACGAAATATCACAATCGACTACGGTTAAACAAATTGTGACAACAGAACAGTAAATAAGTAAATAAATATTCATGGACATATGACACAGATCTCATTAACCTTATACTAAGTACAACTAAATGACTTGTGTCACAGGTGCTAACTCGACGATAGATATAATACAATAAATACATAGATAAATAAGTAGGTACATAACATCCAAAACCCGAGACAAACTAGAAAAGTCCGTTTCCTAGTTTGACCCGGCCGGGGATCGAACCCGGTTTTACAGTCCGCGTGCCAAACCGCTGCGCCACCGAGGCCGTCGAGGCCGAGTAAAATTGTAGGCCTCTGAAAATCGGTCACAGCAACAACCAGTCAACTCACATTCATTCGCTTCGTAGTAAAAGTCTTCTTCACCACGCACCACTCTTACTATCCTCGTTCATCCTCATCCAGATTGTTTTGGAGAAGAGATACTTCTGTTTCGTTGTTTTTTTGTGTCACATTTTGTAAAAGTATTTTTTGACAATGTAAGCGACAATTCATTTCTTTTATATTTATAGGTCAAAGACAAACGTAACATAGCAAAGAAACTAACTTTATTATTTAAAAACCTATTTAGAGGCTAAAAATTTCTCAACCCGCAACCTCTGGCTATCCGTGCCAGATCTGGCACGGATAGCCAGAGGCCAGAGGTTGCGGGTTCGAATCCCGGCATGGGTGAAATATTAAATAGGTTTTTAAATTTGTCCTTAGCACGGGTTAGTGCATTAAAAATAAAAATAGTATAACTTTATTATTACATTACATTCGTATAAATAATAAATAATTCACAATTTATAACTGTTGTAATCTAAACCAACATTTATATTTAATTTTTATTGTGGCAACACTATGTTTATTCTGCCTTCTTGTCTTCGACGATATTACAAGTGCACACGCATATTTTGTCTTTTAGTTTTATTAATAACAAGCTGACCCAGTGAACTTCGTATAGCCTACCATCGAAATTTAAATATTTTATTTTTTTCTCTCCGTAAGAACCATCCTCGTACTTCAAGGAATATTCTAAAAAAAGAATTAGCGAAATCGGTTCAGCTGCTCCCGAGATTTGCGCTTGCCAACACATTCAACGATTCATTTTTATATTATAGATTTAATACAGAAAAACAGACCCTAAAGCCAGTGATTTCTTCAATAACTTGCCAATCCGCAGTGGGCACGCGTAGTAAATCGTACTCTCTCTCTCTCTCTGACAGTGGTGGTAGCTCAGTGGGTAGAACAATACACTCGCAAGCGAGAGACCCAGGTTCGATCCCCAGTGCGGGCCTGTACAAATCACTTTGTATAATTTCAAAGTTACGTACATTTGCGTTTTTGTCGTTGCATTACCACACGCTTACTATGAAGGATCGCGAGGAAACTCGTGGTTTGGTTGGCTCCGCACGTATTGACTAGTCTCCTGTGGGCTAGGCCCACTAAGCTGTCAGGATGGTAAGGTGCTAGGCAAGCATCTAAAACCACTCTCAGGGTTTACAGCGTCCAAGTGATCCCTTCACCCATCTAGTGTGAGTGAAAATGCCACTGGATGATGTATAAATAAACTCATTACGTAGATGCAAAAACCAATTTGATGCGACTTTCTCTCTGAGAGAATGCCTGTGTCCTGCAGCGAGACGTTTAAAATACACTAGGTACGTAAAAAATATTCCTAACTTTACTCCGACCAAGTTGTCAAGTTGTTGTTGTTTTCTGAAAGCAAATGCACGAGTCACTTTAATTATATTCTTTTAATGCACTAACCCGTGCTAAGGACATTTCTGAAAACCTATTTAGAGGCTAGAAACACGGATAGCCAGAGGTCACGGGCTCGAATCACGGCATGGGTGGGATTTTTAGCCTCTAAATCGGAGTCACTATAAGACAACCAAATTGCTTAAAGTGTGCCTTTAAAATTTGAAGAGTCCACCCCTCGACAGGATCCCATCATCAGATCCTAACTTGGTGACCATGGGACCACCTGTGAAGTCTACCTTGTCAAACTTAGTAGATTGTTTACCGAGGGTCGAAAGGATCAATTCCCGAGGTATAGACGGCTTTAGTCCGAGTAGGAATTGATTCATTTACCCGTGTTAAACAGACTACTTTTTATTTCGAATATAAGGAAAATAAAAACTCATTTGTAATATTCAAATCTTAGCATAAAATATTATTACCTATTTTTTTGAATTTTGTCACTGATACACATAACAGATTAGTATACCGCCAATTTATGTAGACTTTTTAAATTTTAAATATGGAACTCACCGCGTAATTGTTGCGCCTTATTTTGATCAAAGCAGTTTGCGCTAAGTTCACACTGGCTGTTTAGAAACTCACATGGCCGTAGCATTTTTTTAATTAGTTATATTTTTACAGTGCCACCATCTTATCTGTTCAGTTGATAGCGGCGCTAGTGGTGAATTTGGGAGTTCCATTTAAGAAATTGACCAAAAAAATGGAGAATTTAAAGGCCTGTCTTTAAATGTAAATAAAATATATCTATAAATCAAAAGACAGCGCAATGTTTCTTTTCAATATGGCGAATGACAAGGCTGTAGTCACAATTTTGCCCACATGAACAGATAACTTGGTGGCGTTGTACATAAAACTCTTCACAGCTGACAGTTGTAGTTCTATATTTTTTTAAAGTTCATTCCGGCCCTTAGGTGGGAAGTAATTTGAATGAGTTTTTCCCTCTCTATGAAGGTAAGCAGCTTTTTCCTCCCAATAATCAGATCATAACAACACTACTTTCCGAGTAGTTTTTTTAAAAAATCCTGATCAGTTCACGCGTCTTCGAGAAATCGGAGAACATACATAAAATATTTACAAAAATTATGCTGGTGGATCGACAATCACCTCGTTTTTATGAAGTCGGTTAAAAAATTTGGAACACGGATGACGTCCCCAAAGAGATACGACTTTCTCTAAGTATCTTTTGCTATTTTCAGTCGTCAACATTCTAATCTCATTATGAAACAATTAGTGGCTGAATGCGGCCGTTTTAGCAACACACGACCACTCGAGGAAGCATCTCTTTTCAGGACCCGTACAACCGTGGGTTTCCACTCGGCTTCAGAAAGCAGAAAGCATTTATTTATGGATCATAGGTACATTTTTAAATTTGGTTTCATATTTAATAAGTTTATTTTTTGCCCTATAAAGGGTAACCTCCGGAGGACACGGGGGAGGTGGTGAATGCTCATGCATATCAGCACGAACCCGGCCGTGCTGCTAATGTGGGACTCACAAGAAGTGCGCCTACTCGCTAAACACCACCTTGGGGCTGGTTTTGGTCCTAAGGACCCCTAAACCCATATCGGGAGCGACCCCCTTCGAGGCCGAGGAGGGCGCACATTTAGTAAGTTCAATTGTTTAACTGAGACGGCTCGATGGCGCAGCGGTTTGGCACGCCGTTGGTTGTAAAACCGAAGCTCCCGGGGTCGATCCCCGGCCAGGTCAAACTAGGAAACTTGGATGTTATCTATGTATTTATATATAATTTTTTAATCACACTATTTAGATTCAAAGTAACATAGACAATAATTAAAAATTCATTTACAAAAATTTCACCCACAAAGTCCGAGAAAAATAATACAAAAATTATATATAAAAAATAATAATAATGTCAATCAAATAAACCGCCCCGAGACATTTCCGATCCAAAGGTGCCCATGACACTGGCAGCATTAACGCGCTGCACAGCAAGGGATATCCTTTGCATCAAAAATGCCGTCAAAAATGTAGTCAAAGCCACGGTTCCTAAGACGACGCCCTACCTCCTTAATAAAAGCTTTTCCCTGGGCACCCCAAACTCCAGTAGTTGTATTTATTGTATTATATCTATCGTCGAGTTAGCACCTATAATACAAGTCATTTAGTTGTACTTAGTATGGGGCTAACGAGATCTGTGTAATATGCCCATGAATATTTATTATTTATATATATTCTTTATTGCAAACAGTAAATTCGAAAGATCATTACATAAAATTGGTTTCAAAGGCGAACTTATCTCTAACAGAGATCTCTTCCAGCCAACCTTTGCATTGGGTGTTTAAATTAAGATAGCGGGAGGAAGGGGGAAACAATTCAAGCTAGTTGTCAATTTCAAAATCTAGATTATTTTGAAAAAATGGACCAAAAAACTCGAAACTTATGCCCAGTTTCTCGTACACTAACAATCTGTTAATCTACTGTAGTTAACAGCTGTCAAATGTTTTTTTTGTATGCACTTTGGCCAACTGACAGCTGTTAACAATAGATTAACGGCTTGTTATTGTACCAGAAACCGGGGGTTAGTCTTGCTAAGATCGCCAACAGCATTATACGGGTATAATTACTAGCTCACTCGGCAAACGTTATTTTGCATTATGATTTATTTAGCCTACGACCTATGAAATATACACAAAAAATATCTTAAAAATTGGTCAATCCGTTTCGGAGGAGTTCGGTAACAAACACTGCAACACGAGATTTTTATATTACATTATATTGTATTCATCTGTTGATAACTATATGTACGCTGTTGTTTAGGCATATATTCATTAATATCTTTGTAATAATCTTGTACATTTGTACATCTACTTCCTTCTCCAATAGTTATATTCAATTCAATTTATTTCAACGTAAATAATTTTCATTCTATTTGCTGAATGTCAAAGTACAATGTAAAATGAAAGTGAAAGCCGCTGCCGTCGAGCCGTAGTGTAGTGAAGAAAAAGGCAGCGGGAAAAAAAAACTCCACTCTGACCATCTTTTCTCAATCCTCTTAAACCTATATAGGTACATCAGATAGACATATACGTATGATAAGATTCCATGATTGCCATTAATGACTTTAAATTCCAAATAGGTCGTGAAAACATGACAAGTGCTGCGGCAAGACACACGAACAGCACTCGTTCACGAGCACAACGCAGAGGTCAGCCATCATCAGTCTCAACCATTTTGGAGGGAGATAGATGACCCGGCCACCACGCCACCATTCGAATGACCGCAAACCTGCAGATTAAGTTCTTGTCAGTTACAGAATGTATGGTATATTAGTCCAGTCCATCCCAAGGCTGTCTGGAAGAGATCACTTTTAGAGATAAGGCCGCCGTCTGTACTCTTAGGTTATGAAATATCTGTGTAATTTCCCTGGCTTTTTTATATTATATTAGATACAGTGAACATACCTACTATATTTTTCGCCTGCATTCAACATAGTTCCACATAGTTTTTAAGAGAGCCAAAGTTAAAGGAAAGTTCCACAGGATATATTGTCTTGGAAATGGTACGGAATACTCAAGGCCCTACTGGTCCACCGCCTGGACAATTGCATAACGTGGTCGCCGGCGCAGACGAAACAATGGACCCGTCTCGATTTAGCGACAGACGCATCGCGCGCGCGTTTCCGTCAAATGAGGCCGAACCTCCCACTCCGACGCGACGTGCTGATCGCTGCAGTCTCTTCTTCTTCATCCAACTCTTCCAATGTTGTCAATTTGACAACATTTAAATTGTTTACCATACGTATTTTACTGTCTTAAAGGAAACTAGATACGAAATAAAACGACCCATATTTTTTTATTTTCGGAAATTTGATGATTCTCATTCATAATTTTCTGTTTGAATTTCGTCTTATTCTAAAAGGACGTAACCGCCAAATGACGTCACACATTCGGCTTAATAATAAACCATTGGAATTAGGGAAACGAAAAGTAATTTCTCCGACATGACATTTGAATGAAATTGAAAATGACATCTGTCATATCATTTTTAATATTAGGCAACGGGACCTCCTCATTCCACTGTATGTGTGACGTCATCACACAATTTTTTGTTTTTATTAGTTTTTGCTAAAATTCTAAATATTTTTTCGTAATCAAGCAAGATAGCAAAATTAAGAAACGGTATTTTTAGTTTTGCGCGTTGTAAGATATGAAATGTTGTCAATTCAGCTGAGGCGGCTGAACTGGTAGAGCAGGATCAGAGAAAGTGTTAGGATACCTCCACCAAGAATACAGTAAAAGTGAGCCAGCTCACGGTTTTGACTTTCCCAACGATAAAAAATATACATAAAAACGTTTATTGCCATATAAAAAAGTACATCATATGGGTACAGACCCCCACACTAGGCTATGCCTGTCCCGTGGGGGATGAGACCCCCACACTAACGGATCCTATAAACTTTATTGCACACATAAAAATCATAAAGAAAGCACAAAATAAAAAATAAAAAAGTGTAGATGGCGAGCTTATTTCATAAGGAATCTCTTCCAGCCAACCCTTGATGTGGTAACACGGACATTATAAACGAGCGGGAAATAATCGATGCCCAACGCCATACTATGTCGCAGGGTATACTTTGCCAACTTAACGAACGGTTACTTTTGAATAATGTCAACGGCACTTACGACTTTATAAGTATGATGACTAGTATTTTATTGAATTCTTTTTGTCATTTACTATTAACCGATAAAGCAATCGGGGAAACAATATCAATACAAACCAATGCTATAATAATAAAGTGTAACCCTGTTTTCACGAAAATTGTCCAAAATCACGACGAAAGACAGTTATCTCTATCCGACTACTTAAGGCACAGTAAAAATAAAGCTACAGAGTATACAGAATACGTCCATTATAAATATCATAATGGACAAACCTAATAGATACTAATCAATAAATAATTATTTATGGGACGACACTAAAACCAGTTCCACACTCGGTCAGACGCTCGCCGCTGCATAATTGAGCGACAAACGTAGTCTATTTGCGAACAGACTGGATCTGATGGGAAGCAGGTGAATCGATACTAGAATCTGGCACCGGATTCACACTCCCTTCGAGGTAAATCGTAGCATCATCAACCCATTATGACCCCATCGAGGGGCACGCACGGGTGTCTTCCTTGGGGAAGGTATAGGCTATACTCCACCACGGGGGCCAAGTCCGGATTGGTGGAGGCTTGTAAGCTATGCGTAGTGCCTCTGACTTGGCTTAACGACTGCCATCTATCGACGGCGGCCGGCACCAACGGCTTACGCGTGCCTTGCGAATCACGGAACCGCTCGGGAAAATTACCACAAGCGTTAGATATAGACGGTCATCCATCCATGCAATGAACGCGCACTACGTTGCTTAACCTTCGTGTTCGCCTTAGATCACTCAGGCAGCCGGGGCTACGAGCGCTGAATCTGTAGCCTCAACTGTAGCCTGACTTGACAAGCCAGTAATCTACCTCGACTGGTCCAAGACTGGAGACCGCGAACCTGCAAACGTAGCGTAGAACGCCCTGTGACCAGCCTTTGTGTTACGTAACTTTCCACCCGATAGGGTGGATTTCGGCGACTGTCAAAATATGTATGTATCTGACAGTTCGGTGTAGGCGAACTAAGACAACCCCGGATTCGCACCCCAGGTGGAGTAACGACATTCGCAAAGCGGTGTGCAGTGACTGGAAAGTAAGAGCCGAAGATCGGGCTCTGTGGCAATGTCTTCGAAGAGTCCAGCAGTGGACTGACGCCGGCTGATTATAAAAAATAAAAAAAACCATAATTATTTATTTTTAACAGTGCTAACAATGATAGGGTCATGTGAGAGGCCTTTTGGGCGCCTTCATTAATTCTGACAGAAAGGCCCGTCACTGTCTTATAATCCTCCACCACCCCGGACTTGGCCTCCGCAGTAGAGTATGGTATATCCTTCCTGTGATGCAGGAAGAGATCCGTGCCCCAGCAATGGAAGCATACAAAGGGTTGATATCGAAGTAGATATACTTATTGGGTTACTATCAAACATACGTGAAATAATATTATTTGAAAGTTATTGATGGTAATCGTGGAATGTTATAATTGCCACCTATACGTATATAGGAGGCAACAGGTTTAAGATGACTTGAGAAAAAATGTTCAGAGTGGAGATTTTTTTCGGCTGCCTTTTTCTCCACTACACTACGGCCCAAAGGCAGCGGTTTACATTTTACACTGTACATTGCCATTCAGCTAACAGAATGTAAATTCTTTACGTGGAAATAGAATTGATTTGATTTGACTTGCTTTTAGGCGAAGCAAATTAAATTGAAAAAAAAGCCTTTTGAGTAATTAATTTCCAGAAAGCTGGGTATCATTTTAAAACCTTCATTTGGTCCTAAATGCGTGTAATCTGAGTTTGCACGGTCCCAGGAGGTGAGCTCAACTTTTAGGGGCCAAAAAATATGCGTAAATTTCGCATATTTTTCAGTTTTGTGCTTGTAGCTCGGAAACGGTACGTGGGACTGAAAATATCGTTATTGCAATATTAAAGAGGGTTAAATTTTGCGTCGAAGGGTTGTAGAACTTCAAATTCGGTTTAGTTCTTATTAGATAAAAAATATAGATAGATTAGATAAAAAAAATCTAAAAATGAATATCTCAAAAAAGGATTTTTTTTATTTGATTGTCCTATTTTGACCAAGTCCGTTTATGTAGCACGTCGCTGAAAACGGGATGCCTCGCGCTGAGGCTATTCCGAGGCATGTTCCGGAGAGTGTGGACCGGACCTCTGCCAGGCTATTCCAGACACCCGTAGGCACCACACCTGGCGTAGTACGGGATGTCTAGAATAACCCAGTGAGTGGTTCGTGGTTTGTATTACGTAGTACAACTCAGTAGTAGTCAATCGTGTAGTGCTTTTAAAATTTTAATTCTAAGCTAGCTTTGGCGGCCTCGGTGGCGCAGCGGTTTGGCACGCTGACAGCACTGACGGCAGCTGCTGACGCAACCGACGGTCTCGGGTTCGATCCCCGGCCGGGTCAAACTAGGAAACGAACTTTTCTAGTTTGTCTTGGGTCTTCGATGTTATCTATGTATTTATTGTATTAAATCTATCGTCGAGTTAGCACATATAACACAAGTAATTTAAAAACCTATTTAGAGGTTAAAAATTCCACCCATGCCGGGATTCGAACCCGCGACCTCTGGCTCTAGCCAGAGCCAGAGGTGGAATTTTTAACGTCTAAATATGTTTTTAAAATTGTCCTTAGCACGGGTTAGTGCATTAAAAATAATATAACAAGTCATTTAGTTGTACTTAGGGCTAACGAGATCTGTGTAAGATGTCCATGAATATTTATTTATTATTAATATTATTTATTATTTAAAATTTCGTCGTTCTTTGTGTAAACATTATGTTTTTATTGTAAGTAAAAAAATATGGGAGAGAAGAAGTTGAAACGTGCTGTTAAATAAGGCCCTGTTCATCGGATCTACATTTTAGACTAATCCTCTTCTCATATATAATTTGTTTATTAGATATTGTCTGTTTATTCAAATGTTTATGTATTGTTTGAAAGTTTATACAATTTTTAACTTGATTTCTTTGTTGTCTATATCTATAGTGCAATGGAACAAATTGTTTTTGGTAATAAGGCCGCCCATTGTACTATATTTCGATCTATAAACTTGCTGTTAATGCAATTTCTGTCTACTTTATAGAATATTCTGCAATTACATATCTACAAAACCACTTGGAATGCAGGAAACTGTTTGTAGCACATGTGTTTCCAATATAGTACAAAAAAACCCACAAATATTTGTCAGCTCTAGCCAAAAATGCCAAAAAAGCGCTCGCCTAGCGGAACCAAGTGATTGGAACTAATCACTTGAGTTAAGCAACAACAGTGGCATTTTTCCGAGCGCTTACGTGCTGGGCAAGGCAAGGCCGTTGGTGCCGGCTATCATGTAATGGGAGTTGTTAAGCCATGCCAGAGGCGTTATGGGCAGCCTGATAACTTCTGACAGTAAGGCCCGCCACTGTCTTACAATCCTCCACTAACCCGGACTTGGCCCCCGTGTTGGAGTATATCCTAACCTTCCTGCGATGCATTAAGAGACCCGTGTCCCAGCAGTGGGGACCTACAAAGAGTTTATATCCAACTCAACAAAGCCCACAAAACTAAACTTCATAAAATAGCTAGTAACTGAAGACCAAGGATATGAAAAATACAGTTTAAATTTCCTTAACGTCATGTTATATACCCTTTATACAAAGCGTATTTCAAAGGTACCTTCAGTGTTGTGTTATCCAATTCCTGAGAAAATCCATGGACAAACTATGACGTCAGACAGATTATAAGACCCGGAGATCTATTTTTGAATCCCTCGTATGAAATTGTATCGTCGAATGCGACATAAGTCACACTCGTCGCATGATCTCGTTTTTCCGTATTTTTGAATCGTTCGCTTGCAGTGTTGCCAGTACAATTTGAAGTATTGTATTTTATCCGTTCCACGCAGAAATTACAATAACCGGAAACTACCGTAACGGAAACGGAACGTAAAATATTTCGTTTATTGGCTGTTAAGATGAAAAATCTTTGCCTTTTGTTGCAAAACAAACAAAACACTGTCATAGATCGTAAATAATAACACTTTGGTTTGTTTTTGTTCCAAAATGTCGAAACAAAAAATCAATTCGGCACAAAAGCACAAACTCCTCGATTTGAAATTAACACAAATTTTGACAATTAATTTATCGATCGACATACGAGACGAGTGGTAAGGACCATTCGTTGCAGTCGAGTGATTCAAAAATACGGAATTTTGTATGTCGAACGAAAATCAGTAGAAATCGAGCGCTCGACGAGAGACGAGTGATTCAAAAATAGAGCTCCCGGCCTTACGCTGCTTGCCCCATATAACAACAGAACATCTGTGTCAATACGAATTCGTCTAATAGAGACGTGCGATTGTGTCCGTAGATTCTCTAGAAAGATAACGAGTGATACAAGGTGCTGCGGAAAGGCTTGACAGGCAAAACTTTAGGGTTATTATAAAATCAAATATTTTATTGAAGATAATATTTATCGTGTTTTTATAGTGATATATATATTGTTTTTAATGCACTAACCCGTGCTAAGGACAATTTTGAAAACCTATTTAGAGGCCAAAAATTCCACCCATGCCGGGATTCGAACTCGCGACCTCTGGCTATACGTGCCAGAAATTGGATTACGTGGTGGAATTTTTAGCCTCTAAATAGGTTTTTAAAATTATATATTATTATAACATATTTTAAACTTTCGCGACTTGTACACATAGTTGAATATTTTCGGGGCTTAATCGCGTAGTAATTTATTGCTATTTTACCTCGACGTTTCGACGACGTTACAGTCATCGTGGTCACGAGAAGACTGTTTAAGCCCCGAAAATATTCTAACTATATATATTATTATGTTAATATATTATGTCAAGTGTATTATATATTTTTTATCTACTCTGATACTATGATACAAAGATTATAAAACTGAAAACAAAACAAAACATTATGACAAACATTACGCATAGGCCAAAAATAAAAGTTTTTTTTTATTACGATACAAGTCTTGTATTGACACCGGTCTCATATAATATAACTGTTAAATCATAACGATACACCTATACAACCTCCAGGTGAAACAAGAAAGTTGAACTTCTACTTAAAAAAAAAAAGGTTTCAATTAACGAGTCCGCGGCGACGCAACACGCATGCGCATTCGATATTTGCGCTTGGCGCCACAGAACATAAACTTTTTTTATGTTCTGTGCTTGGCGCCAACATTTTACATTTAAAAAACTTTTCAATATTTAAACAAAGTTTCGTTATCAACCCTTGTATGTCCCCACTGCTGGGGTACGGGTCTCTTCCTACATCGCAGGAAGGTTAGGCCATACTCCACCACGGGGGCCAAGTCCGGGTTGGTGGAGGATTATAAGACAGTGGCGGGCCTTACTGTCAGAAGTTATCAAGCCGCCCATAAGGCCTCTGACATGGCTTAACGACTCCCATTATATGACAGCCGGCACCAATGGCTTAACGTGCCTTGCGAAGCGCGGAAGCGCTCGGAAAATGCCACTAGCGGTAGTCACGGGACGCTCACCCATCCCGTACCTGACCTCGCCTGTTGTTGCTTAACCACGTGATTGATTCTAATCACTCGGTTCGCCTAGGCCACGTGCGCTTCAACGAGCGCTTAAACATAGTTTGGTTCTGTTTAATATTATTTTATTTATTTTAGTATGAGAGTAGATAAACTAGCGAATGACACTGTAAACAACTTGGTCTTATAACACTCGTGTTATAAGAACCCTTATTATGCAACAGTATCATAAAGTACTATTATTTTTACATTTGGCGATCGTACAGCTTGTAGTTATTAAATACAGAAAGTAAAATATACAAAAAAGCCATGGGTTATTCGTGTAATAGAAATATCGGAACTTATATGACACTTCATTCCGAAATCGGAACTAATATGACACTTAATTTCGAAATACAGAGCAGGCAGTAGTATTACACTCGTCTGCTTTCGGCGAAAACCGAAGCCTACTTTAGAGCCCGAGGTATATTCTAAAAGCTAACAGAATATAGTTAAAAACCTATTTAAAAGCTAAAAATTCCACCCATGCCGGGATTCGAACCCGCGACCTCTGGCTATCCGTGCCAGCGCTCATTCCAACTGAGCTAATGGGCGACTCGCCGGAATCAGTGAAACTTCCAACCTCTTTACAATATTCTCTGTATTAAGTACAGGCAGCGACATCTGGCTGAAGTAATTTGCATCACTTGCAGCCCCGAGTACCTACTTTGCAGTTGGGTGTGGGTGGAATTTTTAGCCTTTAAATAGGTTTTTAAATTGCCCTTAGCATGGGTTAGTGCATTAAAAAAATAATAATAAAGAATATAGTTAAGTAACTATCTCGCTCTTTTCTGAGAAATTCAAAGAGACAGTACTACAGTTAAGTATTTACTTAGCAAAAATCTCAATTCAGAAACTGGCCCTGTGTAGTCTAAATACTTCAGTTCAGAGCTGAAATTTTCAATCCGCTCTCATCTCTCTCTCTTTCTCTTCTCTGAGACAAGCCCTGTGCCTTGCAGTGGAGCGTTATATGTTACACTAGCTTTTGCCCGCGACTCCGTCCGCGTGGACTTTCTTTGCAACCCCGTTCACTCTCTTAAGGGTTAAACTTAGAAAAACGGCCAAACACGTGTTCAATCAATTGTGTTTAAGAATATTTATTTTAAGTTTCAAGAAAATTAGACAATATTTTTTATACCTCCTATACAATTTTTGGCAACCCTTTCCGCCCCCTTAGGAATTGAATTTAAAAAAAATCTTATTCCTTGCCTACATTATATATAGAGCCTCTGTGCAAAATTTCAGCTTCCTAGGTTCACCGGCTTGGGCTGGGCGTTGATGAGTGAGTTAGTCAGTCAGGACTTTAAATTTTATTTATATAGAAAGATAAAAAAATAGGAACCAAATCGCAATTAGGGTTATCAGTTTTTTTTGTCCCTTAGAATTGCCTAACGATTGGCAAACGCTTCGCTTCCGCGTTGCCACTGGCTAATAAAATAGTATACTTACGATAAAACGCAATGGAGCAAACTTTATCGCATATCTTTACTACGCTGTATTAGCAAGGGGCCAGATTATAAGTTGCCGAAATCGGCGTGCGTGCATACAACGACTAATGGACGTTGATGTAGCGAAAGAGGTCTGTCAGGATCGTGGCAAGTGGCAAACTCATGTCTTTGCCTACCCCTACGGGATACAGGCATGAGTTCACGTAATGCAGTGGATCTTAACCTTTTAGTATTTGTTAATGATTCGCGATACTCATACATAGTTATATGTCAAACGGGTCTAATCGCGATTATTTATTAGGTAATTGTCGTCGGGCTACACCAGTCCACTGCTGGAAACAGCCCTCCCCTAAAGAGCGCCACGTTGTGCTATCATAGGGGGTAATGCCCATAATCCCTACGCTGGGCATGCGGGTTGGGGATCGCAGTTCGGTGGAATTGTACTGCAGGGGGCGCTGCTGCCCACCCCCCGGTTTGCGTCCCTTAGTCGCCTTTTACGACGCCCGCGGGAAGAATTGGGTTGGTGCTATTCTCTAGGCCGACACCACACAGCAGTTATTAGGTAATACGTAACCTTTACTTAACCATGTAATACATATCCATATCCATACTCTCTCCCGAAGGGAAGGCCTGTGCCCCGCAGTGGGACGTATATTTAAACTACATAAAAAATGTGAGGATTGTTCGTTTTGTGCGTCAAGGCTTATTTATTGTCCTATAAAGGCATTTTAATTATCTTCAAGGTACGTCGATTAACTATTTTATCATAATATCCCGCCTTGACGCTGCCGGGACGAAAACTAAACTACCGCAAATAAAAGACACGATGGCTTAAAACACTCCTCAGAGGCGTTTTAAATAGTCTGGGTGAAAGGAAAAACATCACCACAAATTATTTGAACTGGCTCTGAGGAGTGTTGTAGAATAATCGTGTTTCTGATAAATAAAAAACAAATAAATAAATATTCATGGACATACAAGTATTAAACAGATATGTTAGCCCGATAAGTACATCTAAATAACTTGTATGTTACAGGTGCTAACTAGACGATAGATTTAACACAATAAATACATAGATAACATCCAAGTCCCGAGACTAACTAAAAAAGTTCGTTTCCTAGTTTGACCCGGCCGGGGATCGAACCCGAGACGTTTGGTTCTACAGTCAGCGTGCCAAACCGCTGCGCTACCGAAGCCGTCGTTTATGAAGAAGACCACTAGTATTTTTTGCGGTCTCTTCTAGAAGTCAAAGGACTTCGTGTTAATAAAGGTAGATAGCATGAAAACGTATTGGAAAAAAAACAAATTCTCAGTGCCGATAACATTTTGAGAACAGTATGCATAAATCCGATAAAAAACTGAGTAGCGTTCTTAAATCAAACAGTACAATCTGCTCGTACAGTGAGCTACGAAAGCCAATAACGGCAGACTGACTTCCCATTGGGCGATACCGGACTATCTACACTACGAAGGTATTATTTTTATTAAGCCTATAAACGTCCCATAGCAGGGCACTGGCCTTCTCTCAGAGAGAGAGTAGTAGCTTAATTACTTAATTAACCCCTCAGACCCTCAGGTTTGTTCACAATGTTTTCCTTCACAGTTAGCGAGTAGTATTTTTACAATAAGTTTACAAATATATGATAAGAATATTCTTTATTGTACACCAGAGCACATATTATAAAACATGTAAAGATACAAAGTACAATTGGCGGCCTTATTGCTAAAAGCAATTTCTTCCAGACAAAACCTTACGACGGAAAGTTGATGAATGAAATAAGAGACGGGTATTCGGTGCAAATATAAATATATTAATACACTACTTATACAAATAACAATATACCTACATAAACAGTTACACACATAGTTATTATAAACTTACATAAATACGTTATAATAACAATCTACGCGATGAGGAAATAAATACAATATTGTATACGGTCCGATAGAGCGGTCCGGCTGTGGAATGAGCTGCCGGTTTCTATAAGGCGCTCCCCATCTTCTGCTATATTTAAATCTAAAGTAGTAGAATTCTTTCTTTCCAAATAATTTCTTATTTTCTTTTTGTCTGTAGATAAATCCCATTTATTTTTCCCATCATGCTTGCTATTATAACTTAATGTTTATGTATGTTTATAATAGTATTTATCTATGTAAGTTTATTTTATTACATATACGTATGTATATAAATATTCGATGAGCACCAACTACCCGTCTCAATTTCTCCTTCAGCAGTCTTTCCGATTTAAGGTTGCCTGGAAGAAATTTCTATCAGCAATAAGGCCGCCAATTGTACCTCTTCTTTTGTAACTGTTGTCTCTGTAATTATTTTCTGGTGTGTACAATAAAGAATATTCTTATCTTATACCTATATGGAGACATACGGAAAAGACTGAAAGGAAACGGAAAGTTGGCCACGCCAACATTGACGTTCACCAGCTTCTCGAGGCCCGCCATCTCGGATGTGGCGAGGGGTCTGCGCGGAAAGACCCTCGGCTTCAGCTGGGGCCTGGTGGCCTTCCTCATCATGGCGGCGGCAGCAAGGGGGCTACCGCCGCCGGTTGCGGTGTGGTGCGGTGCGGGCTCTTGGGAGCGGGCTGCAGGGTGGTGGGTACCGGGCGCGAACAGAAGCAGTGGGCGATCGTGATGTGGTCGGTCCGAGCGCGGGCGCACATATAGGGCGCAGTGGGTACCAAACAATCCTCCCCTCTGGACGCAAAGAGAGACGTCGTAAAAGTCGGTCCACCTACTGCGATCGACTATACTTATATCGACGGAGTGCTCGCATGTCAAATGTGGCAGAACCTTCACAAAAAAGGTAGGTTATACGAGTCATATGCGAGCGCACCAACGCCAACAAAATGGGAGTTGAAGTAGCCGCCGTGACCGAAATCGGTCGGGACTATCATCATCATCAGCGATAGGCAACATGACAAAAAAAAATCTGTCTTTACCTTTCCTGTGCAACTATACAAAGCATATAAAATTCTCCATAGATAAATGCCGCTCCCACAATTTCCGCCTCGCCGTATAAATATGATATTTAATCGATTTATTGACTCACGATAAGGGCATGACAACTCAGTCACTTGTGTGTGTGTTTTCGTCTGTTAGGTACTTCACGAGCTCGAATTTATAGGTACCATTAAATATATTTTTTAAATCATGTATGGTACCTGTTCTTGCAAATATTAACTACGCAAGTGAACTAAAATGACCAAATTCAAAAATGTTTCCTTCAAAATTGCATAGAAACTGCGACCTAATGAATATTATAAAATAAACTAGATCTTGTCAATCTAGGATAATGTACTTAGATCATTTTAAAGAAAAAAATGGACGATAAAAATCTCCATACTTAGTCTTCGCTCGATATCGACCCTTGTATGTCCCCACTGCTGGGGCACGGGTCTCTTCCTGCATTGCAGGAAGGTTAGGCCATACTCTACCGCGGGGGCCAAGTCCGGGTTAGTCTTAGTCCTTAATAAACAGAGTCCACATAATTATTCTAAAACCTAGAAGTCATACATTGTGCTGGCTTTAATTCCAGACGTCATTGTCATATAAGTAATTTTTTATACGTCATCTAAATAATCTTGGTCCCAAACTAGGACACCGTGCGCTTTGATAACCAGGCAAGGACATCACAAATATGGAAATACACCAAGACCGAGGCCATGCCATGCCCCCTCCCCACTCTGCAATCCATTCTTGCCGGAGATGCGTAGTTTTCGAGAAAATTATTGTTGAATTTTCTGTAAACCTAACCTCAAAATCTTGCTGTATGAATGATTTTGTTCTTCTGGACCCATTTTTTTCCTCTTATATAAAAAAAACCTAACACTCGAAGTTCTAGAAAATTCGAACCTAATTTCGGTTTGCAACATTGCGACGTCCCAAAGCTTTAGCTTTATTATAGTCTTACATCATTTTAAAGACTTTTTTAATCGACTTTTTACTATTTTTGTCATGACCACTATAAAACTTTCGTAGCTCTGTGGTAAATTTCACTTCATCAACAATATTTCTAGATAGAGCAGGAACACGTGACTTATTGAACCAATCAGAGCACAGGTGGCGTTAGGTTAAGGCTTACTTATTATTTTACGCTTGAATTTGGTAAGTAATTTGCGAAAATGTGGGCGTAAGATAATTCAATATATCTCTCGTTTACAATCCGACGAAAGTTTATAATTTTCCTAGGAAATTTATAAACTGGCGGATCTTGTTATTTTCCGGTGACATATATAAAGGCTAATATGCCGTCGATTGTACTGCACACAACACTAATTGCTGTCTTCTAAAACATAGGTCTCTATAGAAAAAAACCCCTTCGTTTTACCCGATGTTACCCGACTCCAGAGGGTTTGGCTGCAGTGTTTGGCTCGTATGTATGTAATTGTATGTCTTCTTCTTCTTCAGGCTTTAATAGTCCACTGCTGGACATAGCCCTTCCATAATGAGCGCAGGGTTGTGCCATCATTGGGGGGGGGGGTAATGCCCATAATCCCCACGCTGGGCATGCAGGTTGGGGATCGCAGTTTGGTGAAATTGTACTGCAGGAGGCGCTGCTGCCCACCCCCGCCCGGTTTGTATCCCTTAGTCGCCTTTTACGACACCCGCGGGAAGAATTTGGGTTGGTGCTATTCTCTGGGCCGACACCACACAGCCCCCTATTGTATGTGTCCCCTTAAAATTCTTAACCAATGGTAAAATTTTGACAAATGAGATCTCTATCAATTCGCCGTGTTTGAGTGAATGTCGCCGGACACTGCTGAAATTAGTGCCCATTTGGTCCAAATGTTGGTGCCATTTGGTCTTACAAGAAAAAGGATGGTGCTGGAGTACGGTCTATACCTTCCTCAGTCAAGAGACCCGTGCCCTCGGTGGGGACATAATAGGTTGATGATGATGAATTTAATGGTTAGTTGGTAAGGTGTTAACAATAATTATTAAGCAGCATTCCGGTGACATAGTCACTTTGGGTACCAAACCCTTACGATACGCTCGAACGATATCAACCCTTGTATGTCCCCACTGCTGGGCCACGGGACTCTTCCTGCATCGCTGAAAGGTTAGGCAATACTCCAGCAAGGGGGCCTAAGTCCGGGTTGGTGGAGGATTGTGAGACAGTGGCGGGTCTTACTGCCAGAACTTATCAAGCCGCCCATAAGGCCTCTGATACGGCTTAACGACTGCCATTACATGACAGCCGGCACCAACGGCTTAACGTGACTTGCGAAGCACGGAAGCGCTCGGAAAAATGCCACTAGGGGTAGTCACGGGATGGTCACCCATCCTGCACCTGAACACGCCTGTTGTTGCTTAACTCAAGTGATTGATTCCAATCACTCTGTTCGGCTAGGCCACGAGCGCTTCAAACCCTTACATAAAGATTAAAAAAAAAACATGCCTCAACCAGGAAACAACGTCCGACATCCCGAAAAAGCGCGTCCACAGTGACGCGCCCGCCCCCGTAAACGGGAAGGTCACAGGGTGTCAGGAGCCCCGGGGGAGGGGCGGGGTGAAGGGTTGGTCGATAAAGGGAACGGAGACCAAGGTCACTCGGCTGCGCCTGATAGGGCGGAGGATCAAGGCCGTGGGAAACGGAACGCTGCTCTCCGGTGATTCACCCAGGCCTTACTCTGGCGGCCTCACGATAACAGCAATAACTACCATACGACGCAATCCATTGTCCTGCGCTTTGATTAAGAAAGAAAGAAAACATTTATTTAAATTGCTACAAATGCACACACAAATAAAAATGATACAGTAATGTAAAGATGAACATCAATAATAGAAAGTAAAAAAAAAAAACAGTAACATCTTCTTACAAATTATTGTGCCTCCGTGACAAGAAAAAACGTCACCAACTCAGCATGCATTGCTGGTGAGTGCTGTGAATAACACGTCACCAGCAAAACTGAATTTCAGTTGGGACCGTTTTTTTTTAAATGTGATTTTTCACGTATATATCTGTGTGCGAAATTGGAATGTATATCATGTGCCGTGGTGTATATAAAGAATATTGTTATGTTATCTCTCACGTAGATAAGCTGACCGTTACTCATGTTCTTTCTTATCTCACGTCCTTTTCTATTTTTCGAGTGCAATCATGTATAATTGGACATACTTTACTTCACTCTATACTCCGGGGAACCGCCCGATTGGAATCAAACACTGAGGTTATTGTTATTATTATTTGGTATTTTAATTCTTTATTGCACTAATTCACTGTTACATAATAAATAATAACCCTAGGCTATGTTCTATATTGCTATTAATATAACACTGGACCACGTTGTCTGTAAATTAATTGAAATAAATAATAAATAAATTACATGAATAAATGTACGAGGGGGTGGTTAATGGAAGAGGCATTCTCTTCCAGCACACCTTTGGTGTTGAAGACACAACAGAGGTTAAGCAACAACAGGTTGACACAAAGGGTTGATACCAATAATTTATTGCACACATAAAAGTAGTTGAAAAAACGCAAAATCTACAATATAAAAAAGTGTAAATACATGTCTAGCTTATTTCATTAGAAATCTCTTCCAGCCAGCCCTTGATGTGTTTATGAAATATTATAAACGAGGGGGGAAATTGTACAATAATTCACCCCGAACATGAAACGTTTCAGAGTGCGCGCCATGGGCAATTCGGAACCAACGAGTTCCAATTTCAAATTCAGTTGCGGATGTTGCCGCTGCTATGCTGATATTACGTACACAGTGTGTTATCTTTTTCCCTCTTTGTGCTTTATGCGCGGGCCCGTTTTTTTTCTTTTTTGTGCCGCAGGATAATGTCGGAAAAACTCTGTGCGGCCGTATAGGATCGGATTAGGCTTTGGCCGTAAGGGGCCCGGTGGCATTTTAAATTACTCTGCGCCGCATGGCCGCATACCATCAGAGCGATTCGATTCTGTTAGTGCATTTTAGTACATTATTATAGTACATGTTAGTGCCACGTGAACTGTTTTTTCTTACCTTTGACGCCAAGAAGGTTTGATACGTTCACGTGCGTAGGCTTTAAGGCGCTACGGGTCGCTATCTAGCGCACCCAATGGAGATAGTTAGTTAGTCCTGTGGTTTACGAACTTAGCCTCATAGTTGGGCCATTTTACGTAGCAGGGCTGTGAGATCACTCCAGCCATCCAATTTGCCACCAATGGAATAAAAATCGTAACTTGTTTTATTATAGGTTTTTTTTTCAAAAAGTAGACATCAAAAATCTTGTGATAACTATTTTTAAAACCTTCAGTCTAGAACCTAGGATCAACAACTTAGGACTTTAACCGATTTCCGCCTAGATTAAAGCCCTATCTATCTATAATCAGCCCACATAAACCTACTGCTGGGTATAGGCCTCCTTTTTATTGCGCCATTCCTCACGGTCCTGTGCTAACCTGATCCATCTCTGACCCGCAACCCTCACGATGTCGTCTGACCATCGTGTCGGTGGTCTGCCTACCAACTTCCTTCCCTCCCTTGGCCACCACTCCGATTAAAGTCCTAGGATGTAGATAATACGATCTAGGCTGTATGTTCTGAAAATTTGGTGTACATGTATTAAGATTATTTATGTTTAATTTTTGGAAAAAAAAATTCTAAAATGGTTAAATAGGTTAAAAAAAAATTCCATTGGTGGCGCTAGTTAGCACCCCGGAGCGCAGCAGTGAAATGAATTCGCTTCGTTCATGCAGTTGTCATTGAACTACAATGCATTAACAGAATCTGTGCCCTAGTCTATATTAGAATAATAACAAAATAGGCAGGGTTACTATAGCTACCAGGGTTACCAGCTAAACACAAACATGCGACAAAAGTACACTTGCTGCATTTTCGATATTAACGTCTCAATTTTAACTGATACGCTTGCTTTACGCATTACTTTTTTCTACGACCAGAAGACAAAAGTTCAAATATAAAGGGAAACTTTAATTAATATCCAATTCTAGTCTCGTTAAGGTTCCGGGTGGCAAATGCTACCCTGGCTATGGGGCCATCGTACAAACTACCAAAAATATTAATTTTTTTTTTTATGGGAGACGATACATGACTAAACATGGCAGCAATATTATCAACCTCCTTACTGAAAACACTGGCCACAAAAGCCAGCAAATAAAAAAAATACCTATATGGTCAGAAAAAAGTATAAGTTAGGGTAAATGCAGGTATAATAAGCCAGCTTCATCGCAAAAGGCTTTACAGCCATTGTTGTGTTCCCAAAAACCCATATTGAAGGTTGTAAAGATTCGTTATACCGGGCCCCAGCCTTCATTCAGTGTACAGAGATGATTGCAAAAAGGAAACGGGGTGTGCAGATATCATTATTATGTGTTAGTGGAGTCCTTTTCTTCTGAGTACAGGTAGACAGAAAGGTTTTATTGCTTTAAAATATGTATTTTATTGTTTTGTTTTCAAACCATACATTGGTTTTACTTTATTTTTTCTTAGGGGTATTGTATTTTGTTCGTTTAAAGAGCAATATGAAGCTGGTTTTTTCCCTATTCAATTTTAGCATTTATTACTAAATTATGGTTAAGTTAATTTTTTAATTGAATAAGTGTGTTTGGGATGCACATACTAAGGGCCAGTTTCTGAATTGAGAATTTAGCTAAGTCAATAATTAGGTAACTGTAGTGCTGTCTCTTCGAATTTCTCAGCAAAGGGCGTGACAGGACATTTCAGTATTTAATATTGCAAATAATCAGTTTATTCTCACTACAATATTCAGAGAAAAATGTCATTACAAAATACAATAGTTACAAACCATGTCACACTTAATAATAAAGAAAAAAACACATGCACAACACAATATCCAATAAATATTCGTCAAGAACACATAAAATAATAATAAAAATTTAAACACACAAAAAAAACACTAACTGAACAAACCACTCCGGAAAATATCTGAGCCAAAGGATCCCAACACGCTGGCAGCATTGCCACGCTGCACCGCCAAAGAGACCCTCTGTCCCAGATACTCACCGGAGCGGCAGTCAAACCCACGGTCCCTCAAGCGGCGACCCAGCTCCCTAACAAAGATCTTGGTCTGAGTCTAATCGAGCCGAGAATAATCAGTTAAAAAGTTAACGCGACTGTACAAAAACGCGAAAAGAAAAATCCGCAGGTGTAAGTAAATATTGAAATCTGACACACGATGCTGGATGAATACTTGTAAGCTTGTAACCAATATTTGTAAGGTAAAGGCTCATACAAAAACGTTTGTTCAGTGCCCAAGCGTGGGAACTCACGCAAGGTGTTCGTATTTCGATAAGTGTGTAAACTTTTGGTAGTTTCATAAGTTGTCTGTCCCACATTGAATTACGGAATGGGTAGATTCAAAGCAAGTAGAAAGATTTAGCAAAATTTTCCTTCTATTATTAAAGATAGCAAAATATTTCTTCCATAACATTTTGTTGTGTCTCTCATCTAATTGAGGACAGGGTGGGCTCAAAGTAGAAAGATTTAACATAATGTTCCTTCCATTCTCAAAGATTTATGCTTTCGATAAGAGACAGACAGACAAAATGTTATGGAAGAAACATTTTGTCTGTCTGTCTCTTATCGAATTATGAAACATTCAGCAAAATTTTCCCATAGGTCGTGTGTCTCTGATTGAATTGAGGAAGGCAAGACTCAAAGTAAGTGGAAAGATTTAGCAAAATGTTCCTTCCATTCTTGATTAAATATTTGGGAAATCATTAATTTTTAATTGACTGTTAGGAATATTTTCCTAAGTCTTTCTAATTACTTTGAACCTTTCTAATTACTTTGAAGCTCTATCATCTGTACGCCCTTCATCAGTATTAATGACAACATTATTAAGTGATTGCCAAACAACTCATTTAGAGAGACAAATACAGGAACTGTTTACACCTACGTATTGCACTAACAGAAAAAATAGAAATTCAAGTGATCACCTTAACGATCTTGTTTGTTATGGAGATTTTAAAATTTTAAGGAGTGACAGTTGTTCTTGCTCCTGTAGGGGTGCAGCGTGCAATTTCAAGACGTCCCTTGGTCCCTAAGCGTTGCGGTTGGTCCCCCTGTACTGCATTTATTGTGTTTACAATACAAAGCCAATCAAGAAGGGATTAGGTGTACTTTCGTACGCGTAACGACGCTAATCTGCTCCCGCTGTGCTGACGTAAGCAGTTGTCGTCTTGTTAGCGTTTTTTTTTGACATTTTCATTTACAATGAGATACATACTAAACAGCAGTTTAAATGTATGTACAATGTATGAGTATGGTTAGGCCATACTCCACCACGGGCGCCAATTCCGGGTTGGTGAAGATTCTAAGACAGTGGCGGGCCTTACTCTCAGTAGGCCGCCAATAAGGCTTCTGACATAGCTTGATGACTGCCATTACATGAAAGCCGGCACCAACGGCTTAACGTGCCTCGCGAAGCACGGAAGCGCTCGGAAAAATGCCACTATCGTTAGTCACTTGACGGTCACCCATCCGGCGCCTTTTGTAGCTTTACTTAAGTGATTTGAGTCCAATTACTCGGTTCGACTAGGCCAAGAGCGCTTGTCGTGGCCTAGTCGAACCGAACCATTTACTTATATATTTTTTTACGCAATTCAAAATATTAACATCACATTTACTTCATACATTAAAACTCCAGGTGGGCAGGCCCTCCACTAGATGGTCTGACGACCTCGTGACGGTGGCGGGGAGTCACCAGGGACCGGGGAGTGGATGCGGGTGGCACAAGACCGCGAAGCTTGGAAAGCCACGAGGGTGGCCTATGTCCTGCAGTGGGCGTCAAATGGATAGGATAAGATAAGATAACATATAACAGATAACGGTGAGTCGCCCATTAGCTCAGTTGGATAGAGCGCTGGCACGGATAGCCAGAGGTCGCGGGTTCGAACCTCGGCATGGGTGGAATTTTTAGCCTCTAAATAGTTTTTAAAAATGTCCTTAGCACGGGTTAGTGCATTAAAAATAAAAATAGTATAACAATAATCATACTGACACCCTATCAAATCATCTACATAAGACTTAAATTCAAATGGCTGATGATCATTACATTGAAACAAATTGGCTAGTGTCCAGAGTATTCATAAAACCTCCAGCCTTCCACACAGCCTTACAGAACCACGACTGAGAAAGTAGAACTCTACATTCCGCAAAAAAAACGACAATTACCGACACCACTGCCCGTAAGTAACGGATAAAACGGTGATGAAACCGAAATACCTGTCAAGCAGGCCTTAAAACTGATTGAGAAGGGTAGGCCTGAAAAGTCGATACGTGAAATCGGGCATTAATCGCTTGTAAACCGGTCAACTTCATTTTTATTTTGAGCAGAATTTCACAGTTAAAGCCAAACATGAAATGTTACTCAGTGTATAGAGCGGTGGTAGCGGAGCGGTGTATAACTCCGGCTTCTCAATCGGGAGGGCGTGGGTTCGAACCCCGGCATGTAGCAATGACTTTGATTTCTAAGTTATGTACATTTGTGAAATTATAGTAGCAATACTACTCGCTGACTGCGAAGGAAAACATCGTAAGGAAACCGTAGTGTCTGAGGTCTTAGCGTACCTCAGCGCTTGCTACGTATAATGGCCCAACTATGAGGCTAAGTGCGGAAATCTCAGGTCTAACTAACTACTTATTGTATTTTTATCACGTATATTTATAGAATATCACTGGATATTTTGTTAGTTAACTAAAGGGGGAGGCCTTTCCCCAGCAGTGGGACAATACAATGACCAATATAAAAAAAGGTTAAGGAGAAACTAAACTCTTGGCCGATCTTTTTAATATAGTTTATAACATAACATAATATTTTACATACAAGCACATACATTGCTTCTGGCCCCACACTAGGATACCCTGTGTCGTGGGAACCAGAAACAACGACATCACAAACATGTAAACATCCAAGACCTGGACTTTTTTTTTTGTTCCCAGCCTGGATTCGAACCCGGGACCTCTTGCATGGTAGGCAGACGCGCTACCGCTACGCCACAGAGATCGTCGTACATACTTAATAAATAACACTGAACATAACATTCATGACACTTACACTAATATTATAAAGGCGAAAGTTTGTGAGTGTAAATGTTTGTTACTTCTTCACGTCTAAACGGCTGGAGCGATTTTAATAAACTTTTGTATGGAGTTAGCTGACACCCTGGAATAACACATAGGCTAGGTTTTAAGGCGAAAAAATATCTTATTCCTACGGGAAAATCTATAAGCCGCGGGGCACAGCTAGTGTAGTTACGGCCTCGGTGGCGCAGCGGTTTGGCACGCTGACTGTGAAACCGAAGGTCTCGGGTTTGATCCCCGGCCGGGTCAAACTAGGAAACGAACTTTTCTAGTTTGTCTCGGGTCTATTGTATTAAATCTATCGTCGAGTTAGCACCTGTAACACAAGTCATTTAGTTGTACTTAGTATAGGGCTAACGAGATCTGTGTATTTTGTCCATGAATATTTATTATTTATTTATATATCAGTTAAGCGGGTCTAATAGCGATTATTTATTAGGTTACATAACATAAATTTTTTTTTTAACATAACATTCACACACAGGCACATACATTGCTTCTGGCCCCACACTAGGATACCCTGTGTCGTGGGAACCAGAAACAACGACGTCACAAACATGTAAACATCCAAGACCTCGGGTTTTTTTTTGTCCCCAGCCGGGGTTCGAACCCGGGACCTCTTGCATGGTAGGGAGATGCGCTACCGCTGCGCCACACAGGTCGTCAATAACTACATGTAACTACAACGTAACTACATTAATTCCCGACTTTTCGGTAGCGTTGCAGTGGCCGTGGTCACGTGTAATCTTTATAATACCCTCCTGTAAAGCAACTGTCACAGCGAATGCAATTAATATGTCATATTTTCACTGCTACGATCCATTCGGACACTCAATCTGTCACAAGCTTAAAGTATTACTCATCAAAACATTAAGTGTTACAATTAAAAAACCTGATTGTCCGCAACCCTAGGCAAATAAGTGTGACGTGCACAGAAATATGTAAAAATTATATAATAATGCTTAGGATTCCGTACCTAAAAAGGAAAAAATGGAAACCTCATAGGACTTTGTTGTCCGTCCGTCTCTCTGTAAAGACACTTTATCTCGGATACGCGTGAAGGTATTAATTCGAAATTGAAATCATATACTATACGGTATTATTTGAAGCTGTGGAAAAATCAAACTTCTAAGTTGACGCAAACTTATATTTACTTATATTTCGACACACAAAGTATTCTTAAAGTACTTCCTGTTTACCTAGGACTATGAAATTTGCCAAGTAATATCGTCTTCTACTACAAATACAGGAAATAATATATATATTTGTAATTAAGGGCTTTCATGTTTCGCAAGGCACGTTAAGCCATGTCAGCGGCCTTATAGGCGGCTTGATAACTTCTGTCAGTAATTGTCCACCACGGCCTTACAATCATCCTAAAACTCGGACTTGGTCCCCGTGGTGGAGTGTAGCCTGACCTACCTGCGATGCAGAAAGAGACCCGTGCCCCAACAATGGGGACATACAAAAGGTTGATATCATGTTATGTTTATTTTAATTAAAACATAAAAACACATAGTGTGAAGTTCGGGAAAAGCTCGGAAATAACTGTCAGACTTGATTCCTAAATATTTATAAATCAGGTAAAGTACGTAGCTGCTACAAATGTATACGGAACCCTCGGTGCGCGAGTCCGTCTCGCACTTGGCTGGTTTTTTTAAATGTTTATTGAGTCTTTTATGACACAACCCCATCCTACCATGCAAACTATTCTGTGAAGTTCTTGTATATGAGAGAATAAAGTCGATTTTGATTTGTTTAAAAACTCATAGAAACGAGAGCCGGTTTTCACGTTTTACTTCCTGCTTGACTATTTTTTTTCTATTATTAAAGTAGGGTTGCCATGAATAAGAAATTAATTGAAGGGTGCTTGCCATGTAACTGTTAAGCATTTTTTGGGGTGAGCGTGATATGTTTTTTAAAGTTTTTTTCCAAAATAAAGATGATTAGGAACCCGTTAATATAACTCGTAAAGATTCGTGGAAGTGAGTTTATTACTATTATTAAAATTCTTTATTGCCTAAAAATATTGCAAATAGACCAGCTTAATGCCGCTTAGCATTGTCTACCAGCCAACCTAAGTTTTGGAGGCAAGATTTAGCACTTTACTTAGTTCTGCTCGCATTTTTATCGACATATAAGGAAAAACAAAATCAACCACTTTTATGTGTGTTTTTATTGAAACTGTATCAATTGACTTTTACGAGTTTCAACTTTAGGGAGGCCACTATAAAATATTTAATATTTTGAAACTCTTTAAATTTTATCGGGCAATCAAACCCGGAAGAGAATAAAATGAGATTATGTACAAATTGTACTTATGTACAACTGCTGAGTGGTGTCGGCTTAGAGAATAGTACCAACCCAATTCTCCGAAGCAGAAATAGGTACGGGTAGTCGATGCAAATATGGATATTAATAGACATACTCGTAAGTACGTATACGTTATAAAATAATACCTAAACTTACATAAATCATACTTGAATACTATAAATAAATATCTACATATACTTGTAATGTACCTATATATAGATATTTATAAGCACTCGTGGCATAGTCGCACCGAGTGATACGGAGATGGGTGACCCTCCCGTGAGTACCGCTAGTGGCATTTTTCCGAGCGCTTCCGTGCTTCGCAAGGCACGTTAAGCCGTTGGTGCCGGCTGTCGTGTAAAGGCAGTCGTTAAGCCATGTCAGAGGCCTTATGGGCGGCTTGACAACTTCTGACAGTAAGGCCCGCCACTGTCTTACAATCCTCCACCAACCCGGACTTGACCCCCGTGGTGGAGTATGGCCTAACCTTCTTGCGATGCAGGAAGATACCCGTGCCCCAGCACTGGGGACAAACAAAGTTGATATCGAATACCGAAACTTGTAATGTAAACTATGAATAAATCTGTATCTGAATGAGCAACAACAACAACAGTCGTTTCATCATTCATTAGTGAAGAAGATAACCTAATTTATTAGTGAATACACCCCTTCTCTTTCGCAGTCAGGAAACACTATCTCGATACAAATACCGAATCACTTCTATAGGTCATACCAATGATGTCCTCTGTCCGTTCCAATGTCTACGGGACAACGAGTTTACTTAGGCCCACTTGCGTCAGCCAAGGTTAGCTCATTTAACTCGAGTTAACCTGAGTGCTTAGTGCGAGTTTTTTAACTACTCGATCGCGTTAACGTAAACTCATATTTCTATGGCATCGAGGAAGCGCCACCTAGCGACAAATATGGAAATTAAAATTGCTGAGTGCGAGTTGTAATGGTTTACGTTGAGAAGTGAACACGTTTACCAGCCAAAACACGAATAAACGCGAGTGCGAGTTGTACTGTGACAGCGTTTTGCCAGTTCGAACGGTTAACTTACTCATACTCACTACTCAATGCTCGATTAACGCGGTAGTAAAGTTATTCGATTGGATCTGTCAAACTCGCACTAAGCACTCTGTTAACTCGCACTTGCACTTGTGAGCCTGAGGATGCCTCGTGTTAGAGGCGAAACGCATCGCGAATTTTCTCATACAAGTATTGGTGTCGGTGGTGGTGTGTTCGTGTCTTGCTTCTGCTTGAAAAAGTGGGAGGGAGGGCGGTGCATTAACTAACCGCATGGTGCTTGTGGGATTTTTGGCGGAATTGAGCAAAGTAATTTTCACATCTTAATGCAGTGAAATCGATCGTTCTACATGCGAAATGATTGAATTAACCGGTTAACTAGAGTTAAATGAGCTAAGGGGGCCTTAGTGGACAACATACAGACTGTGATGTGTTAAGGTGCTTCGGGGTGCTAACTAGTGCCACCAATGGAATAAAAATCATAACTTGTTTTTTACTACGTTTTTATGTAAAAGAGAACATGAGAAATCTTAACCACTGACAACTATATTATTACACTATTTTTATTTTTTTTAATGCACTAACCCGTGCTAAGGAACAAATTTAAAAACCTATTCAGAGGCTAAAAATTTCACCCATGCCGGGATTCGAACCCGCAACCTCTGGCTATCCGTACCAGCGCTCTACCAATTGAGCCAATGGGCGACTCACGGCATCAGTGAAATTTCGAACCTCTTTACAATATTCTCTGTATTACGTACAGGCAGCGACATCTGACTTAAGCAAATTGCATTATTTACAGCCCTGACTAACAACTTTGCAGTTAGGTTTAACATCGGAACGATATCACTGTACCCACATGATTACACTATTTTTTTTTTTTTAATGCACTAACCCGTGCTAAGGACAAATTTAACCTAACCTAATTAGAGGCTAAATATATTTGTATTATTTGTACCTTATATCGTAGGTAATTATAAGTAATCATACTCTCGCACTCTTTTGCTGTTTGTTATCAATATATTTTCGATTTAACTATTTATGTACATGCACCACGTACCGACTATATTCTTCATGCAATCCACTCCATCTAAAGGTTGTCTGGAAGAGATCGCTCTTAGCGATAAGACCGCCAATTGTATAACATTACTTAGATTTAAGAATCATTGTTGTAATATTTTTCTGGTTGTGCAATAAAGTGCTCTTTACCTATCTATCTATAATTATGTGTAATTATTACAGCGATATAATTCCGATGTAAAACCTAACTGCAAAGTAGGTACTCGGGGCTGCAAGTGATGCAAAATACTTCAGCCAGATGTAGCTGCCTGTACGTAATACAGACAGTATTGTAAAGAGGTTCGAGATTTTACTGATGGAAAGAGCGCTAGCAAGTATAGCCAGAGGTCGCAGGTTCGAATCCCGGCATGGGTGGAATTTTTAGCCTCTAATTAGGTTTTTAACACTGACAACTATTTTTCTATTTTTAAATCCACAGCCTAGAACCTAGAATCAACAACCAAGGACTTTAATCACTTACCGCCAAAAGCGGCCGTTTTTAGCGATAATCGATTCTAACAATTTTTAGAACTTACAGTCTTGAACCTATGATAGGTTCGAGACTGTAAACTCTAAAAATTATTGTCACAGTTCTTAAGATTTAGCACCAAACGATTGTAGTAATTAGTAGACGGAAGACGTCGTGAAGGTACCTGAGTGTTTGATTTGTTCAAATAAATAAGCGCTTGATATTGCCAATCCGCGGTGGGCACGCGTCGTAATTAAGCCTCTAATCTCTCTTTGAGAGAAGGCCTGTGCCCTGCAGTTCAACGTATATAAGCTGCATAAAAAAATCTAGTTGACTTGTTTGTAATTAACTGTTAAGCCGGAGTTAGGACGATAAAAGTTTATCACCGTGCCGACAGCATCCTTTTAACATTTACAAAAACAAAATTAACTTTTATCCTTTCCGGTAATTTTTTCGTCAGGTCGACAATGCGTGCATTCACCCTTCAACCGTACGGTGGATCAAAACAAAGCGTTTTTGCCAAATCCCTAGAGCCTACCTGTCATTCTTTTTATATTTCAAATACAATTCCCATCCAAGCCTTTTATTGCGGGCAATTTTTGTTTCAAATGTTTCCAGGGAATTCCGAACAATAACTGCAATGGAGAGATTACATTTTATTACTCTGGCCTTGAGGGGCGGTAGGGGGTCCAGGCAGACTTGAAATGCATTGTTTAGTGGTAGGTACTCGTTTAGTGTTATATAATATAACGTACAATCTTTAAGAATGCCTAATACATGCCCAACCTAGATGGTCGATGTACTTATCTTTACCTGACCCAGTTTCCAAGAAATTACCTGTGTCGGTACCTAAGCCGGCGTAAGTATAGAATCAAGTTTGACTTTTCAAATAGGTATCAATCATTAATTTTAATTGAGGTCCTTGAGAAGTATGTGTAGTGTTACTTTGAATTGACAGGATACGCAATATTCTGATTAGAGAACATTGTGGACTGAAAGAGGATGTAGTGACTAGAATTGAGAAAGGAATGTTGCGTTTGTATGGACATGTGCAGAGGATGAATGAAGAAAGATTGACGAAACCAATATAATATTGCGAATGTGAGTGGAAGGCCTGGTAAGGGAAGGCCCAGGTCGACACATCTCGACCAAATAAGGGTTGTATATTAGCAAAGGGGAAGGTAAAAAGTACCCGGAACCGGCGTGCGTGCATGCAAAGACTTATGAACGTTGATGAAGCGAAGGTGATCTGTCAGGATTGTGGCAGTCCCTGGTCTCTGCCTACCCCTCTGGTAAACTGGCGTGAGGTTATGTAAGTGTATGTATGTAATTTTAACTGCAAACGGCGAAGCGAAAAAACCTAGACGCTCTACGTACGGCCCTTGCAAAATGGTAATTGTCGAGCGCAAGAATAATGCCGGTCAATGCATCGGAGCTCAGGTATTTCTGCTTCGCGCCATAAACCGCCACTCGGAGGAATGTCGACAGACGAGACCGGCCCGAGCGAGAAAAATCGCGACGCAGCGCGCGGACACACACCCATACAGCGCCGCGGCGCTCGGCCGAATGAAATGAAATGAATGATGAAGTGATACCGAAGCCAAGCCGCTCAAGTCTCTTCGGCGTACGTACGTAGCTTCGTGTCTTGCGCTTGCCTCCTCGATTTCCTCCTAGAGACGCTGCAAGTAGGAGTGGGTCGTTGTCCGATTTTTCGACGACGAAACGCAACCGTTTTTTCTGGAACGAAAACAGGTCCTCGAAACGGTCCTCGTTCGCAACTGGTTTCATTGTATGCGAACGAGCAAGGCGCAGAGGACGGTCAAACGAGTGCGAACGAGACGAAATCACGAAACATCGGAAAAAATAAGTTGTTTTACACGATATTCGACTGTATACTCATAGACATAAAGATTACTTTATTGTGTCACAGACCAAAACGAACGGAACGAGCAAGGAGCCGACGACGCCGTCGCAATGATCTCATTACGTTCTAGGCTCTATTAATATAGCACTAAAGGACATATCCGCGTCAAACAATCTAAGGACTGGTCTCGCGACGAACAAACGCTGGCACTGCTTTAGAGTCGCTGGCACTGCTTTAGAATGAAACGTAAAACGGTCCTATCGTCGCGGAACACAAAACGGTCTTATAAAACGGTTCGTCTTTGCAACGATCACGCCTAGCTGCAAGTACTTCCACACACCAACACACACCGAACTCACACAACCTCACCTATACCACCACCTACCGCATATTTCCTGCGCCCCGCGCGCCGCTGTCGCGAAACTCCGCCATTTAGGCATTTTGGACTTTTGCAAGTGAAAATCCGCTGCGTGTAGGCCGGGAAACGATTGGGGATGCGGTTTTTTGCAGTTTTTCTCCGGTTCCAAGTGTAAATTCAGAGTTTAGGAGGTAAAGGTCTGGCCGACGAAGCCGGGGGGCGAGGGACGGGCGCGGCCGCCGCGTCAGCGCCCCCCGCGTCCCGCGCGCCGCAGGCCCGCGGCCGGCCGGCTCGCGCGCGCCGGCAAGCGGCAAGTCGTGTCGACGGCGTCATATAGAACGCTAGTGCGGTTCTCTCGAAACTGGCCGGCTACCGAATAATGTTTCAGTGTCTGACAAACTCAACCGGAGGTCTCGGTAGAAGTATCGTACTAAATAGTTTACACTATATTAACAATCGCATATTCTCAGTGAGTGTAACGCATTGCGTGCGAAAAAAACTTTGTCGGAGATTTTGAAGAGCCTGGTGTTGGAACTGTGTTTAACGCCGGCTCCGGTCGGATTGCGTTTTGCGCTAACTTTTTCGGTGAGTATTCTGTAGGTTTTAATTTATTTTAGTGACGTCGCTGCTCTAAGTTACTGGCATTTTTTTCCGGAGCCCGGAGGTAATAACACAATTAATTTGACGGACTGTTCTATGAATAATGTGGGTACATCTATGAAGCCTGTAGTGGTAGGGGCGTTGCCGGTCTTCCATCTGATTAATACTTACTACCTACCGTCTGACTCGTTCACGATTTGTTTTTCCGCGAAAAACTGGCGCTCAAATTCTTGACCGCTTGCTCATAGTCGTCATACGTACTTTTCATGCTCGTAAAATTTTTGAGAAAACTCTTCAAACTCCTTGTAGGAAAATTAAGGTAATTTTTTTTTAAATTGCTCTTAGATATTAGAACCCATTTTTACCCACCAACCAAAACCAGTGAAGTTGCAAACATCGATATTAATTATAAAACTAAATAATGGTCATCTTACCTATGTAGTTTTTATGCTTATCAAATTTTAAGAAATATCTGTGTATTTTTTATTTTTATGTACAAAAAGTTCTCTATCTATTTTAAAGGAAATTATGAAAGTTGGAAAATTCGCGTTCCATTTTTATTTTATCTGATTATTATTATCGTAATAGTTTTTATGAAAAATTAATAAAATTGTAATTTTGTTGATCTTTTTTTTATAATTTCCTATAATATTTTTATATAGGTAAAAAAAATATTTTTTGTATCCTAGTTGTCATGCCCACTTCAACGACTAACGAATTTCGATACCTATGCGGAGAGTAGATTTTGTCTCTTATATTAATTTAGGTCACAGCTGTGCTTACGTACTGCAAATAAGTATAGCTGGATTTCTATAGGCAGATATGCTCGGGCAGTTACGTATTGCACAATGCAGCAAAGTCATTATTTAGGGACATGATATAACGTAATCTGATTACTTATTGATGATATTATGAACTCGTGCCGGCAAGGAAAAAGCTTAAATGGCAGAATAAAAAATAAATCAACGTCGCTAGAGTTTAAGAAAATACCTATGTGGGGTATCACTACTGGTATTGCACAATGTTACACTGCTTATCTGGTAAAATTATTACGAACTTCTTTACCGCTGGCTGGCAATAGAAAAGTGACATGGCAAAATTAAAAATTGTGCATATTTTTTAATAACATCTCAATGAGGTACATTCGTACATAAGTGAAACGAAAACTAATATTTTCGGTTATTTGTGCAATATCTTTAAAATATTGAGCATCGTGCAGCGATGAAATTTAAGTAATTTTAGTTTATACCTAACATTAATAGAACATTAAGTGTAGAAAATCAGTAATTTGCAGGTTTGGTCACATGAAAAAGTAGGTATGTTTTTTTATAAGTTGTCTAGACAGAGTAGGTACCTAACAGTCTACCTAGTAGGTATATTTATGCAAGTCGGTCAATGCACTTGAGATCAGATAGGTACTCGTACAGATAGGTAACAAGTAATGTTACGATAAATGATAAAATGTTTGTTTGGATATGTACCTACATACACTGTGTTTAGTATCCGTATCTAAATACCTACGTAGTATTTAACTTACATAGCAAAGTTCGGTCAGTCGTAGTAATCGTCCGTGATGTTCTAGGAATTTAAGAAAAAAAAATGAATAAGTTTGTACTGTAGTGGTCGGTTCTGGAAAAATCGACAATGTCTGTACTGTTAGCTGCGCACCACATACCTACGTTGGCGTTTAAAAGAAACGGAAAATAGCGGGAAAATGCGCCCGTGCCGCGTTGCTTCATTGGTAAACATTCTGTTCGCGCCACTCCACGCTTGTAAACAAGCACTTTTTGCGGAATTATTACCTGACATGTCGCGCAAAAAAAATCGCAGAAACTAGTGATGGGACGATGCAGGTAGAAGATTAGGATCGACTCGAAAAAAGGGCGGGGGAGGTGATTGCTCCAGACAATGGCAGACTTTCATTGTTGTTAGACAAAACGAAGGATAGCATAGGGTCCAAGGCTAATGTACTCTTTAAAACAGTTTGCATTCGCACTCCCACATCAGTCTGGTTTCGGTCTTCGTGTCGGACAGTGCCTGCCTATATAGTAGTAGGCGCACTTTTGCGATCGCGATCTGTTAGTAAATACAGGGGGTCAACACCCCTTGTGTTGTTTAGTTTTCAACTTACTTTTATTTTCTCTCATTTTGTGGCAAGTTTAACTTTATCGAACAATACGTAGACATTAGTGCATTTTTGAGTTTGGTGTTCGTGATTTTTGTGGATTCATTTTTAAACATTGGATTGTATATTAGTACTGCAAGACACTAAATTAAAGGTATTAAAATTATTTTAAATTTGGTAAAATATTTTAAAACAAAACATTTTTTTTAAACCCTTTATATCATTATCATATTGATCTGCAGGCGCCCGACTATCTACTAACTTTTAACTGCCTATTTGGGTGCAATTTTTATTTATTTTATTTGACTTGTTTTATTTTTATTTTACTAAGCGAACTACGTTAGGATCGTCTCCAGTGGCAAACCTGGTCTCTGCCTAACTTCCCGGGATACACAGGCGGAGTTGGTGTAAATATTTTAATACAAGGGTATTAATATTTACGAAAAGTCATGAAAACTGTTACAATTGAAAGTTTGTCATAGGTATACTTAAAAATTTTACTGATTGCCATGAGCTAATAGCCTAACTCTCATTGTTCCAGATCGGTGTGCGTGCAGCAACGTCGCGCGCATCGTTCCTGTGATACGAAGTCCCTGTGATAACGACGAGTTCGTCTTAGCTTTAAATTAATAAAAAGAAACTAGTTAGTCCTTAGTCATACAAAATGCTGTCCCCGTTTTTAGACGGTCAGGCCCTCTTCGACGACGGCTTTGACTTGACCATCTTCCATAGAGAGGCGGCTGCCCTTTCGGATATGGCCCTCGATATGGATTTTTGGGCAGACGTGGAGAATGAGGCCCAGCGCCTGGACATAGTTCCGCCAGCGGGCACCAGTTTAGAGGAGGAGGACTGGACCGTGCCTCTCGAGCCGGAGGAGCACAAAGAGAAACTGGTGCACCACGATTGTATGTGGGCTGGTTCGTGCGCGGACTCAGTGCACCCAAGCAACACGTTTGTGCCGGCGGAGCCGGTTGCGCCCAGCAAAGGCCGAAGTCTGTTGAAGCAGGAGAGAGCACCTTCACCCCCGCGGCCCGATACTCCGCCAACCATGGATGAGGATGAGCCACCACAGTTCCGGCACGCAGTGGACGTCGCCGGCACCGCGCTCCGTCTGCTCAGAGATTCTGCCGCCGTCGCTGCCGATCACTCCTACACACTCGCGAATCCCGCGCCGCCTATGACTAAGGCAGAGACTGACAATCTCGGCGTGCAAACTCCTTCTGACTCAGGTAAGCTTTTCAACTTGTTTGTTTGGGCGCGAAAACATGTTTTGCAACGGCACCCTAGGTCCTGTTTGGCCCCGATTGTGATCGATGTCGTTTTTGTACTGAAACAAATTGGTGAAAAAAAAGGTGGCAGCTTAAATATTTTAACTAAATCGTAAAGTGATGTCGATGTCGGGCCGATTTGAAATTCAAATCGCTGATGTCAGGGCCGGGCCACTGCCTTGCTTTATTGGGATTCCGCGGAATACGATCGCTTCGCGTCACTAGAGCCAATATCGGTGAAAAAACAAAACACATGACTTATTGTTACCCTATTTTTTACTAGGTTTCATTGCCTCTACTTCCCAATAACATTTCATTAAACTTTCTTTATAAAATAAAAAAAAAAACTTGCTTACTACACAAACACGGACAACTATAATAAAAACTTGTTTCCGAAATTTGAACTCTTAAAATCGAATAATTTTCCGTACGGGAATCTGTTTTTGTACCTCCGCTTTTGATGACGGACAACAATCGAAGAGGGAGTGGGTGCATAAGTGTGTGCACGTCGTTTAATTTGTTCAGGAGTTGGCTTAAAGTGGATAAGTTTCCTGGTACTCAGGGAGTGGCGGGCGGCGCTAGAGCGCAGGCGTCGCAAGAGCGCGGGAAACAGCGCGTATCGACCGCCACCCCGCGCCCCCCACTGCGTCTAGACGCACCCGCGCTCCTGCCGGCCCTCTTCCGGGACCTTCGCCCATTCGCGACCTTGAACGCCTCAACCTTCCTTAATGTTGTATTGCGCAACCTACCGGACGTACCTATCTCGCGAAAAGTGCGTCAGAACACGCACATTCGACAATACGCGCTGGGGGTCGTCCAGGACGGGACGCGGGAAGGTCGACCGATCGTCGACCGCGGCATCCCGAGAGCTAACCCGACCTTGGGACATCCTCCGGGCGCGAGTTAGCTCGGTCCCTGCGACACCCCACGGGTTGACATCCTCCAATGATGCATAAACGTCTGCACTGCACTTAATGGATACAAGCACGTCATTCGTGATCTTTAATTGAATCGTCTGAACAGACGGTTAAGTACTCGGTGGTATCCATTGTCGATTAGAAAATTAACCAGGACACAAGACATGTCAGATCAATCAAGTTTGAGTGACTCACCAAACAAGTTCGGATGCCTACGCCGCCGGTCGTACGTACTTTCGACTGTCACAATTTGAGCGGCCTGCGCTTTAATTGGAGTTCGTTCACTATAAAGTGCGTAAAAAAATTATACTTTATGTCGATTCAAGTACAAATAATCGCTGGCGCTGGGCGTTACAATTTTCAGTCAGTAGTTTACGTTGTAATTGTATACGTAATGTTCACTAGTGACTTTTAATTGATGTCACCGTGTACATGCGATGTTCTACTATGTATAGGTACTAGCTGCCAGTTATTCCGTCCATTTGCACATACTCGCAGACTCCGGTTTTTATACCTACTTACGTGGGTGACCAATAAGCACAAAAAATACGTTAAATTATAATTATCAGATTGAATTAATTGACTTTTTGGTCTACGTACATTACACACAAGACACCCAACCAAACTGTCAATTAAATACAGGTGTGAGAAAATGCTACGCTTATCACCATGAATCTGTCACTTTCCGTGCTAACTGCTACTCGGGCCCATCCGACTGATATAGCATTAGTATTTGTTTTATTTACATAATATCATTGATACCAATAGACAAGGTCACTTAGTTCATGCACTTGTTTGTTTACTCGTCCTACTTGCACTACTGTAGCCTAAGAGGATATTATCAAATGAAATTTTTGTTTATTAGCGCGACAAATCATTGCGTCACATGGAACGCGTACGGTCCGCCTCGGCGTGTTTGGTCCGTTACTTGTATAAGAATGCAGCGGAATGAAATTGAATCTCATTGGACTGGAGCCCTAAAGCCGGCCCGACCGGTTTTCCACCGGCAACCACTGCGTCTAGCTTCTCCGGATGACAATTTGATAGACAGCTACTTAATAACTGTGATAGACGTGCATGCGACAACCTGTCCGATAAAAAAATCTTATTCTATACGCAGTGGGCACGCGCGGTAATGTAACCCTTACTATCTCTTTCTGAGAGAAGGCCCGTGCCCTGCAGAGGGACGTATATAGGCTACAACCGCTACATAAAAAAAGTTGGTACCATTTTCTGCTAATTAAAATACTTGAATTTCATCGAATGTAAACTCTCATAAAGATACGGGCACATCACTAGATTTACGCGGGAAAATTTACAGCGCATGCGTGGCGTTATCGCCGAACGTCGCATTCGCTCGTAGACTCGTAGTCGTGGTGCGCAGAGTTAGATTGGAAGTTGTCACAGTTCTTCCCGCCAATTTAGTTCCGCCTGAGCGTTGCAGCGATTTTTTTTTTATTTTGTTTGATGAAAATTTTCCGTTGCCAATGTTTTATTTGAACGATGGATCATAAACGTTTATTATCGACCGCACAATACAGGCGCATCCGAGCGTATGGTGCATTTTTATGTTACCTTTTATTGTCAAAAGCGAACGTCGGAATTTCGCTTGCGGTTAAAGAAACGTTTGTGTACTTAATTTGCAGCGACGACGGTTCGTTTCCATTTTTCGGATAGGTATAAAGCCTTTAAAAACCTACGGACTGATTTTCTTGACACATGTAATTATCATGACATGATTGATTAAAGTGATATATGGCTAGTTACAATCTGTGCTGAATAAGCCCGCTCTATTCGCAAAACTGGGGCAGTGTTGCTAACGCGACTCGAATTCCTATAGGGCAATTCGCAATCCGGTTCTCTTGACCAATTTATAACGCCCCTAAACGCTCGGCTTATCACAGACCCAAGGCTATGGCCCAGTTTACAGTCTAGCCCTTACTTGGATTGGCGGTACCTAGGTAATAGGCAGAGAGAAAAAATTGCAAATGATTGATACGCGACTGCCGATTCGACTGTGGCTTAAGTTAAAGACCCGGTTTACATTACTAACAAGCGAGTGCTGTTGCATTAGGGGAGAGAATTTAAAACGGTTTGTTTTAGTTTATTCAACTCGTTAGCTTTTGAATGAACGAATGGAAATTAATTATTTCACTAAAACAAACTTATACATAGACAAGCTTAATACTAGATAGTATTGTGTTCCAGCTATCCCACGTTTATGCGGGTACAGCAATTTTAATTTCCATACTTGTCGCTAGGTGGCGCTTCCTCGATGCCATAGAAATATGAGTTTACGTTAACGCGATCGAGTAGTTAAAAAACTCGCACTAAGCACTCAGTAGTCTACTAGCCGTTCGGCTAAGAGAAAGTAGAATCGTAATCAAATGACATTTTTGATTGACAATCAACAAACAGACTTTAGATTCTTTACTTTAAAATAATTTTTAAAGTTTTTGATTTCTGAACACATAATTATCTTCTTATGCGAGCTTCAAATGACGCCCCTCCCGTGCCTCGATCAACCGCGCTGTAGTGTGAACATACATTTAAGTACGTTAAGAAGAGAGAAGCGACTCTACTGGCAATAAGTGTCGCCGTCTACTTAAAAGGCTCTTTATTAATTGATTAATTTACTAACTAATACTTGGAAAAACAACGGCTTTAGGATTTAACGACTTTGAAATTATAACTCTAAGCTAATTACAGAGTTAATGTGTCAGACTTATCGCTTTCAATCAACTAATAGATCCCTAACATAATGCTTGCACCCTGCTGTGGGTCGTATTATAATAGGCTGCTTAATAGCTATTAAAGCACTATAGTTTTTTCTAAGATAGTAGAAACTACTAGACATAATAAAACTGTTTGAATACGGACTTTAATCGTTTATTTTACATTTCTACAATTTTCCGACGTTTCGGCACTTTTTCCTATTTTCGGTGCCTTCCACGGCCACGAGACGGAGACCACGGCACATGAAAAAGGGCCGAAACGTCGGAAAACTGTACTTAAAAATGTAAAATAAACGAGTAAAATTTGTATTTAAACAGTTTTTATTACTAAAGCACTCTCTTTTTAGTGATGTAAACCGAGCCTAAAAAGCAGGTCCTCAGAATACATTTGTATGTTAATAGCAATCTATTAGTTATATTACGTTTCAAATACCTAGCGTCTTCATAACATGTTTATCTTGCGTACCTAGCTAATGTTTCTCGTATATTTTCATATTTTATTTGTTGCGGGATTTTGCAATGAAATTCTGTAGTTTCTTGGTAGTTATAGCAATTTGCGCGCGGTACGGCGCGACCTAAATTCAGATCTTGTTGCTACGTACCCAACATAACTCGAGTCTTAACGTACCCATTCAACCACCGGCTGATTTTCAATGCCTACGTATAATTTTTCCATTCACCAGACGTAAATGGAACGAGCAAGTAGGTGGGCACTTCAACTTTAATTCGAGATAAAAAAATCTGTCTTATCAATGCGAAGTTGATATTATGAAACTACGTGTTAATTCTTTTTTTATCAAAGACACAAGCAAGGTTGCGACATTTTACAGCGCACATAGATACTTGCGTATTACAGTTAGCGGCTTTTTTGTTATCAAGATATTTTCGTTTTTTTATGTTGCTTATATTCGTCCCACTGCCAGGGCACAGTCCTCTCACATTCGCGATGTCGTGGGTTCGAATCCTGGCATGTACTAATATTTCTCTTTTTAATGCACTAATCCGTGCTAAGGACAATTTCAGAAACCTATTTAGAGGCCTATACGTGATACAGAGAGTATTGTAAAGATGTTCGAAATTCCACTGATGACGATGAGTCGCCCATTAGCTCAGTTGGAAGAGCGCTGGCACGGATAGCCAAAGGTCGCGGGTTCGAATCCCGGCATGGGTGGAATTTTTAGCCTTTAAATAGGTTTCTAAAAATGTACTAATTTGTTTTGTAAGTTACTTCCGTTTGTGAAGTTGTAGAAGCAATACAACTCGCAAACTGTGAAGGAGAACATCGTGAGGAAATCTGAGTGTCTGAGGTTTGAACCCTGAGGTTCAAACCTCAGACACTCAGAGACTGATCTCAGTGCTTGGAATTGCCTATCTACGGTGGGAACGCGTGGTAATTAAGTCCATTCTCTCTGTCCAAGTGAAGACCTCTGCCCTGCAGTGGTACTTTTATAGACACCATGAAAAAAGTATCTCCATAATTTGGGTGCCCCACTGTCCCACCCACAACTACAATATAAAATTAAAAAAACGTTGCGATAGCGAAAAAAATATTTCGATAAATAAAAGTTTATTTTCATTAGTGGAGCTCTAGTTCGCCTGTTGAACTAGAACTCCACTAATGAAACAACTTTTACGTTTTTTGAGTTATTTTTTGCGCCCTTTCAGGCCCCTTAATTTCCGAATTGGTATACAGTTGCGTCACAAAACACATTTTTGTGCGTAGATACATTATACCTCCCAGAATAGTAATTTCAAACGGATAACCAGTTGCCAACTCAATAGGCACTTTGGGGTGCGAACGAGCGCTGCCATGCCAATAGATTTTTTTTATATAATACGTTTTTTCTAAAAAAAATATGAGGTAACTAATTTTAGAACATACGGCCTAGAACGTAGTATCAACATTCGGGACTTAAATCGATTTCCGCTAGAAACGGGCGTTTTTGCCCGTAGGTTCTAAAAACTACGTTCTAGTTGTGAAAAAAGAAAGTAGTATCAAAAAAATTCCACCAATCCGGACTGGGCCTCCGTGGTGGAGTTGGCCTATATCTTCCTTAGGGTAGAGACCCGTGCCCCTCGGTGGGGACATAATGGGTTGATGATGATGATCAAACAAATTAGGACTTTAATTCCCTTGGTGGCGCTAGTTAGCACCCCAAAGCGCCTTATGTCGATGCTCCTCAATAATGTCAAGATAAATTCACACATTTGAATTGCGTAAATTCATCAGCCTAGGACCGCGCGAGAAAAATCACCCGAGCCGTGATAAAATCGAGATTTAAAACAAAAACTAACTTTGTTCGATAACAGCTCTTATGCCGCGTTAGATAAGAGCTACGCACTACATAATTCGAGCCGTAACGCTCGCTCCAAAGTCCCTTATTATCAGTTACCAAGCAGCACTGTTTTTATTTCAGCGATAAGACAGTGCGAAATTATGTTACGGTGTCACAATTTTGTTGGAGTGGTATCAGCGGCTGATAAATCTCGAAGGTCGGCAGGAGGCCTGAAGAAGTGCTCGATCACGCCAATGGTGGCTCTGGCTGCTAAATGGTAGGTGTAATGCTGGGGCTCCATTAGCGGGCGAAAATTCGTGTCGCGTTGGCGGGAAAATAATATCGTGTACGGGCATCTTGTCTACATTAAGGCGGGCGAAGATTCGTGTCGAGTTGACACAATGCATCGTGCCGGATTGCGTTCAGTTTGACAGTGAATTGACGTAGGTGTAACCACCCTAGCGCATATTGTCGCGGCAATTCCCTTTGATCCGCGCCAGTTTACCGACAGCTCTCCGATACTACATCGTCTCCGCCCGAATACCACGCGATGACACGATGTATCCGGCCACATTCATCGCGTTAGCACAAATATTCGCCGTAGCCCGCCAATGTAGCCCTAGCATAACAAACGTAAATTGCTTGGCGATAACGGGAAGGTCAACCCGCCGGCTGACTGCTTAGATAGTTGGACTACGCAAGAACCATTATGTACTGTTGTATGTAAGCAACGCACATGTGTGTACAGGCTGTGACTGCGCAACTAGCAGATACCCACTGAGCTCATGTGCCGAAATGAATTGTGGCACGAAGAACAGTTGACAAGAATTTTTTTTACCCGACCGCGGTGGAACTCGAGGAGGGTAGTGTTTGGCTCGTATGTAGGTATGTATGTATGTATGTATGTATGTATGTATGTATGTATGTATGTATGTATGTATGTATGTATGTATGTATGTATGTATGTATGTATGTATGTATGTATGTATGTATGTATGTAAGGGTGTATGTATGTATGTATGTATGTATGTATGTATGTATGTATGTATGTATGTATGTATGTATGCATGCATGCATGCATGCATGTATTATGTATGTATATGTGTACATATGTATCTATGTGTGTGTGTAGGTATCTGTGTGTATGTGAACATGTATAATTTCAATTTGTAAGATACCGTTCATTTGTTCTTTTGTGGCGCTAGTTAGTTCCGGAAATAAAAACGCTTCCTTCGCTTCCTACGACATCCAATTCTTACCCACAAATACCAAGAAAAGTGTCCTTGATTTAGGCGCACAAATGTGACGCCGCGGGGAAACAGCTTCCCATTGTAGCGCCAAAACGGCAATTAGCATATTCTGAATTAGTAGTGCCAACCGTGTTTGGTGACCTTCACGCGGAAGTATTTCACACCGCAGCCCAGGCCCCCGCTCGCGCCATAACCCCTACCATATTAGGCGGTCGCTTAACGAGCCGATTGCGTCACATTTTTACATCGATGTGTTCAGTGATGTGATGGCCTTAAACTTCCGCCTTGAACCGGCCAAGGTCACACGGGACCAAAATGGCGCGGGGACCCAACTGACGTAGAGTGATCGATCCTTTAGTCATTTAGTTGAACTAAGACAGCGTGATTATACCTACTTCGAAAGAGAATTTTGGGTTCATGATCATGACATATATATGTACTCGTAGAAGTCTCATCCGGCTCGAAGGACCAATATTTGGAACTGATCTGACGATTTATCTATGAAACTCACGCTAAAAATTAAAAAGTAAACGCTGAGCAGGTTTATTGAATGCAACTGGTACTTATGCTGCACTTGAATTCATTAGAACTACCGCGACCTACGTTATCCCTATACAGGATGTTTAGTTATAACACCGCACAACGCTATTGCATTGCTTGATTAGAACGTTTTACGTTGCGAACGCCTGTTATCTCACGAGATTACGCTATCAATACACCCGGGATAGGTATTATAGTATCTATATTGTACGAGTGTTTTGATAAATGGGGCGCCGACTTGGCAGCCGCGTTGGATTAAATTCCAACGAACAGTTGCGTAATGAAGATAATAATCTAGGTAGAGCGTTTTCAAAAAACCGAACGCGCTCAAAGTAACGCTATTCTGTGCCGCGCTTTGAAAAAGAAAAGAAAGACTATAAAAGGCGCGTTTTTGTAGAGCAACCTATACATACAAGATGGCGTGCCGCTACCGGCGGCGTCACGATAGTTTTTAATTATTGCGCTCAAATGCCAGTGAACTTGGCCTCGACTCGTGTGGCCGGCGAAGCATGCAGCCGCTGGCTTAACAGGTCACACACACCTGACGACACTATTGTAAGAATACCACTCGTTACCACCATCACAAATAGGCTCAAACTGTCTCCGGCTCATTATTTATTTATTTATTTATTTATTTATTTATTTATTTATTCATAAAAAGGAATTGGGGAAAGCGCCTGTCAAAAGTCTTGAGCAAGCGTTGGCCGACGCGGGCGGCTTAGTTGTCAGGTGAAAATTAATTCCACCGGTTAGCGAAGTTTGCGTAGCGAGATCTTACGGGCTGAGATCGAAGAGGGAATAACTCAGCGAAGTTCACCGGCCGCATTGCCAGCTCGACGAAGATTGCAATGAGAAGACTGCAGTAAAATGTTATGTCCCCTGTCTCTGTTGACCAATAAGGCATTTTAAATCTATGACTCATTGTATTTCCCACGGTGCTGTGTAGGCGATATCTATATACACGGGTACATTGACTAATAGGTACCCGACGCTCGAATGCACGTTCGTTATTAACCGCTACTCGACTAGTCTTCGGCATTTTTATTAATAACGGCTTTACACACCGCCATTGAAACCAGACTGGAATTGAAAAAGAACGAGAAAAAATACTTTAAGAGCACCGCTCTGGTCCGTCAACAGAGACTGCAATGAGATGTTCCTCAGATCTGCAATATTTGACCAGAGCGCGTGGGCAAAGATGGGTGGAGTTTTCCGCTGGTAACCTTTAAAGCTGGATAGAATCTTAAATACTGGCGGATTTGTACAAGAAAGTTTTCAAATTGCCCATGTTTTGGCACTGCAAAACACCCAGTGACCCAGGGAACAATATCGAGGAAAAGGCAGCTACACTTATCTCTGTAATGCCTCGAAGTCCCCTAAAATACTCTGCATCCGCCTTCCACAATATCCGAGTCTAGGCGTTTATTTTCTTTTCATCAGTCGTTCTTGTCTAATAACTTTTTTTGCCCCACCTCAGCTGGGATGCCGGTCGCTCGCGAACAATAAAAAGCGGATTATCTTTGGTATCGTTTGAAATTGGAACGGCCGGCGGCGGCAGATCTGAGAATCGTGCCCCGAGGCAGAGTCTAGTAACGGGCGATATAATAGATAAGCACTAGACCGGAGCCGCCCGCGACAATGCAGCGTGTATCGTTTACACGCAGACCTGAAACAAATAGTTTCCTGCAACCACGGCGCCGCCGGTGAAACTCTGACGTGGATAGAGGCGTACAGTTCAGAGCCCTTATCGCTTTGAACAGGTATGGGTATGTTACACGCTTGGCGGCTATCTACGTTTTCACGATAGTATGTATTGTGTCAATGCCACGACGTACCTGCTGAGACGGCGTAGCTTGAACAGTAAATTAATCAGATTTTTGCGTGTTAATCCACACTGAGTCATAGTCCTCAAATGACGTGTGCAAATTTTCTCGAACGCGATGCTAGAATCGAAGAACCTTTCTGTATTAAACAATATGTTGGTACCCCGCCTACATGTGACACGTCAGCGGCCCATGCGACGCCAATTTCGCATCGACACCGAATTAGATCGAATGCGCTAAACGATAAAAGTCCCGAGTCCGTAATGCGGAAATCAAATAAAACGCGTGCGTTGGCGTTTTATATTTATCTTCAGGCCTCATAATGTGTCTGATAGAGATTTTTGTGCGTAGTTACTGACGCCTATTTCGCGAACGCCCCTGAGAGACGGTTTTGTAATCAGATCCGAGCCGCAGCCCACGGTGTTCGGATCTATTCCTAGTGATTTAACTACTTCTATGTAAACGTGAAGTTTCCCTACTGGTGAACGCCTACGAAGGTGCTATGCCGCGTGCTTCTCATGTTGGTAGAGAATTGGATTTTGGACAACTGATAATCTTGTACGCAGCAATTCCACCATATGCGAAATGTAAAGCGAAACTTCGACTCTGATGGGTTGTGTGTGAGCAAGTTGTGAGTCTTTTGCTTGACTGATCCGTGGCTTCTCGTATTTCTATGAGATAATCATATCTACCAGTAAAGTAATAAATCCTCGCGAGGGAAAATCCTCACGTCAAGCGGTTCAGTTTGCTGTTGAATTGTGGTGTTCGCTTTGTAACATGCACGTAATGAAATCAATCTCGACCTATAGCTGCAACTCGAAGCGCACATGAACTGCACTTGCCTGCCTAGCTGTGTCATTCATAAAAATACAATGACTACTTTATTGCGCCCTCAGCGGTCATTCCGCTGAATCGGAATTGCATAATTGAGTGGAATGTAGGCCGTGTTTCCTGTCAGGCAGCGCGATTCGGATTACATCTTCGCCGTATCCTTCATTTGGCATATAGGTAGATAACACATTTAGGAGCATGCCTCGTCGATTCCTGCATTGCGCTAGCAAAGTTTTTATCGGAGTTTGCTTAAATAGTCAAAGCGCTTATCTCTTAAATGACTTCACAGTTCACTTAATCCTGCTCATTTGGGAGTCTTGTGCCCTATGGCCTTGGTTCTAGAGAATGCAGGCAGATTATAACAGGAAGACGTCCCGTGTTGGGGCAGTCATGGTTGACGCCAATCAACTCCGTACGTCTGTCACACTCCAGTCTAATTTTTATAGAGCCGCAGGTACCTTGACCGATAAATGTTTATGTAACCAACGCCACCAGTAGCAGCCGGTTAGGTAACTAAGTCTTGAACTCTAAATACAATCCGTGTGCGCTTACCTTGTTACTTGCATATTATCTACATCCTACCTATCGCTTTGATACAGTTAACCTAGAAAGGTCATTCGGATTTGCAACGCTGAAATTCTGCTCGGAATTTGAAATAGGTTGATCTAGGTTCTGAATAGCGGCCCGGCAGCTAATCCGCCGGTACGTCCATTGAGTGCGGGCTGCGGCAGCGCCGCCGCGCACGCGTCCTAGTTTTGGCGCGAAAGGCGTGTGACGTCAGGCGTCTGGATCGATGGCGGCAGACGCTGCGGTAGTACGTTGGGGTCGACGTCCGCTCCCCTCTCGCGCCCCCGCGCACCTGACTGCTGCAATCGCGCCGCATCTCCCCGTCTAGATCTAGACCTACATACCTACCTATTCCATAGCATGAATGCGGCAGGGACAATCACGCTCTAAGTTTACGGCCGCACACGCCCCGGGAACAGCGCTGATTGTTGCGTCGCATTTTATGATTATGCTACACTTTTTTACGAGCGCCCCTTCTGCATTACGAAGCGCCGCGTTCCAATACTGAACGTGCTTTTGTCTTGTCCGCAGAGGAGGAAATCGACGTGGTCTCGCTAGGTGCGTGCGTGCAGCCGCTCTCTTCGGGCCGCACCGAGTCCCTGCCCCATGTGCCCTCGGCGCACGACCAGCGTAAGATACAACGGGAGGTGGCCCACGCGATGACGCCGCGCCCGGTGGCCCGCAAGCGCCTGACGCCCCCGTCTTGCGCTACGACCTCGCGCAAACGCACGCGGGGCGTCGGCCGGCGCTCGCGCCGCACCCCCACTGACACGGACTCCGACGCAGAGTCGCCAGATATCGAGCGCCGCTCCCTCCACAACGACATGGAGAGGATGCGCCGGATCGGCCTCAAGAACCTCTTTGACGAACTAAAGAACCAAATACCGGCGACGAGAGACAAGGAACGCGCGCCCAAAGTCGTGATCCTGCGCGAGGCGGCGGTGCTCTGCCGCCGCCTCCAGGGTGAGGACGCGGAGCGGGATTTCCTTAAGCGCCAGCAGACCAAGCTGATGACCAAGCTAAAGAAGCTGCGGTCGCTACTCGCGTCGCGCTACCGCCCTTACTGAGCGCCCGCGGGCACAGACACTGACCCATTATTTGATAAGGGGAAACCGCACCCGGCCCTGTGAGTTCATAAGGACAGGTATGCTTAAGCCCAATCGTATTGTGTGTTGAACATCTTAAATTTTTGACGTCTCGTGAATGCAGCGACGAAGCGTCGGCCCTCGTTAGCGCCGGCCGCTTCGTACCTGAATTTGGTATGTAGTGGAATTGTGTATATTTAATACTGCCGTTTGTATCTGTCTGTAGAGTGAAAGTCATTGTATTTGATGGAGTTATTTAAAATTCGGCTTTTTGGCTTACTCTGCTTCTGTCGGTGTTCGGTAAATAGCGGTCGGAGGATAAGCAATAACTGTAGGTTTGTTTTGCTCAAATAGTTTCTGTGCAGTGCCAAAGTGAGCCATAAAGTTAAACTAAATCACTAGGTCTTCAGTAAAATATCTTATTGTTACAGACTGTTCCGTGAACTAGTAGACTGGTTATATCTCTTAAAAGTTTTTTGAATAATCAATTAAAAAGTATACATAGTTGACATAGCATACAGATTTACATTTGCCAAGAGTTGACTTGTCGAAAATTTGACATTTGTTATTTGTTTCGAAAGGTGAACAAGATTTTTTACTGGACCTTTAATTATAATGATAAAATTGTAACCAGGATATTTAGACAAGGGGGCTGACACCTTGTTGCATTCAGCGGAGGCAGTGGAAATGCCGAGCTCTTTTGTGACACGAGTTGCTTACAATATTGGTCTGTCGATACGATACCTAAAGATTTACTTGAAATAATGTCAATATTCTGTACATATAAATGTGTATGGTATAGTGACCATAGTCTTTGAATTTATTAGATAAGGCGACCATAGAGCTTGCGTTAAGTGGATTTTATACAATTTAAGGAGTCCTGGCCACCCTGTATGTTTTGGCAGGAGCTGTATTTTCCATTTCCGACACGCTGCTTTCCTGATTTCGTTGAGATAAAAAACATAGTGATAAAAATGTTTTGATACTAAATGTAAGATTTTTGATATCTTCTGGTTTGCGTAGTGTTTTGTTATTTTGTATATTTTAACACTAATTTTTTTTATATATTTTTAACTCGCGCAATTAATCCGAACTTTTAAGAGTAAGTTACAGATTGCAAACCAATGGACCATTTTTTATGTGATGAAAGTAAAAAACAGCTGTTTCAGTTTTGATGCTAAGTGAGCTTTTAGTTTAGTATGACCTAAATTCATGAAATCTTTAAAAAAGCATTTGTATCCTGATAAATTATGCCGTTACAGGATATTCATTGAAATTTCTTGTTTTATCCGATTCATAATTCGCTTAAGTGCATATTAAATCGGTGAATAAAATTAAACATACTGTCGCATTTTAGGATTATATTAGATTGCATTGTTCTTTTTTTAAAAAACAAATGTTTTTAACAGTTTTACTTCTACCAGTTGTCCATTTGACATTCAGATCCCAATAAAAGGAAATAATCTCAGTGAATTTATTATCTAAATGTATAATAAAAAAAAAATACACAGTGTATTTTGATAATAAACCAAATCAAAATATATACTTCCGAGCTGTTTATAAAAATAAAAATACTACTAAAATAACCATGATCATAGTTCCTCATAGTACTAATAGTAAATTTTGCATTTTCTTATAATTTTTTTTTTTTGTATTACACTAAGTTTAATGTTTATTGTATAATGTAAAGTTCTGAAAGACATCGAACTAGGAGGTTGGTGTCCAACACAGCACGTGGTCTTCAGTTTTGCACCTTGAAGGGCTTTAATTGTGTGCGGAATGTGCCTTGTAGTGTATTCTAGTTAAATAGGTCTATACTCGAATTAGTTGCAAAATAATATTTTTTTTGTGAGATATATTGTAGTGAAGGATAGAATTGTTCTGTAGCAGACCGTGGGGTGTAGCATCCTGTTAAAGATTCGCAGTTTATCTTCCATTAGAGTTATAATGTACATATAGTAAATTTGATTTAGCTTAGAGATATTGTGTATGTCATCATTTTTTTTTAAAGAAAGAAAACTTTTTTTTTCCTAGTAATTGTTTAGTTTTTTTTTACTGGAGAATAGTTACAGATTCTCGAATGTTGTACCTGCATTTATTTTTTTTTGTTAATCTTAACTTGACATAAATAAAAATAATAATGTTGATTTTAGTTTTCAAAGGTGAAAATGTTGGGTTAGTTATGGTAACCATGTTAAAAAAATTGAATACATATATTCACATAAGATATAGTCAGTAGATTGTAATGGTTAAAGTATCTATAGGAAACGACAGCTTTATAATCGATAGACAGAGAGTGAAATAATAATTAAAAAGAAGCAAAAATGGGTAAATTTAAACGATTGGCACATTTTGTGACAAGGCACATTTCCAACACTGCCAAATTATAAAAATAGATTTGTCAAGAAGTAAAGAAATGTAAAAGTTATAGCAACTTGGTTTGTAAATTTTATAATATTAAGATTGGGAAGATTAAGTCATGTTATAGAATAATTTTTATTACTTTTTCTTGTATTGTATCCTTTAGATTTAGATGACCACCTAACCGTGGCCGGCTGCTGGTATTGTATCTATACTTGCTTTCGATCCGTCTATAAACTACGTCAGGGGTTCCCAAACTGTGTGGCACCGTGGAAAGTAAACAGGCTCCGAGATGCGCTACTGTTTTCTTTCCTTTGGAAACATCTACTTTTACTCGTTTAATTTTTGTGCCTGGCGTTGAAGCTCACACTTTGAGTAAAACGCCGTTACAAAATACTAAACCTGCCCGGGTAGAACGACGACCGACGAACGACTAAGCCGCGACGCCTTTTAACGTCAAAAGGTGCGACTTTCCAGTACATGAATTGCCCAATTCTGACATTTCGTCGACTCAAACGACTACAATGACTCGTGTCATCGTACTACCTATGCTGTAACGACCTCGCTACTTTGAGCGTCACCTAAGCGCGGTGCGGCGAGTGGCGATAAAAAAATTACCAAAATGTTATGAAGCACGCCGCGAGGCTCTGGTCAGCGCTAAGCGCCCCCCGCTCGCCGCACCGGCCCCTTATCTGACCCCAAAGTCGAGTCGAGTCACAAAGGTTTGGGAACCCGTGGACTATGTGATTGTTTGCAAGCGCCGGCGGGCCGCGGTCCACCGCTCGCTACAGAGATGGCATGGCGCGTCAGCATTCCGCCTACTTTTGAAAACGCGCCATGCAATCTCCTGAAGCGCACGTATTGCTTAGAAGTTTTGTGTAACATACATGTCTGATTTTGGATACTACGAGAAGATATAAGAGAATTTTTTTGTTCTTTAAGATAATCATTAAAATATGGAAAAAAAATAATAAATAATTAGTCAATTTAATTCAGAGCTTCGAAATGTTTCGTTGGGTGCTTGTTTGGCCTGTTACAATTGTGATTTTTATACCTTTATTTGTTAGACGGTATTTTCGGGTTTGTACATACTTACCTGGTGTTTTGTTTCTGTGATTGAGTACCGTTTGAGTACCTTCGGATGGGAATAAAATTGTTTTTCGAGCTCTGTCTTATTTGGCTAAAAAAAAAATTACATGTTTTATTTTTACAACACCCTATATATCATAAATAACCACAAGTAAACTGCCATTTTATCATTTGAAAATCTCACTTAAGGCGCTTTGGGGCGCTAACTGGAGCCACCAATGGAATAAAAATCATAACTTGTTTTATTATACGTTTTTCAAAAAGTTAACACCGAAATTTTGATATTCTATCTGTGATAAGTATTTTTAAAACATAAGAACTTATTATTAACATCCTAGCACTTTTTCGATATCCGCTAAAAACGGCCGTTTTAAAACAGTTACGTTTTTATACCTTTGGTGGCGCAAGTTAGCACCCCAAAGCGCCTTAATGTAATACAATTCTGAAAACAGAGTGACTAGGGCTAAACTTTGTACCTACATAAGTACAGACGACACAGGTTCAACCTTTACATTTTTGTTGCACACGCCCTTAACGTAGCTCATTAGAGTGCACGTCAGTAAAGTTTGATGTCGTGTCGACTATACTTAACAAGTTACATATTAAATGGGTCTAATCGCGATTGTTCATTAGGTAAAACGTAATTACCTTAATTGCCGATGTTTAATATGAGCATCGCGATTCCTTAAAAAACACTACTAGGTTGTTACCAGAAACCAATGGAGCTATGAATTTTGACGCCTTATATTAGGCCCTATGTCATTGAAATAAGGTCTAAAACCAATGGAAAATTTATACTAGCTCTGCCCTAGCCAGTATACATTTTTCATTGGTTTTGGACTTTATTTCAACGACACAAAGCCCAATTTAAGTTGGTAACTATTATACCACTGCCTGGTATAGGCTTAATTCGACGCCTCACTTGGCCACTCGTATTTTTGCGTATTTGGCAAATATTTAGCACAGATCTATGTAAAAAGTGCAATGTATTATATAGAAATCGTTAAATATGCGACCACGAATACACAGTGAAGCGTCAGACGGCACTACCTGCCCGTAACTGTTCACTAAATTGGCTAATCCAGTTTTGGGGTTCCGTGGTCAACAGGGAACCCTTATAGAATAGAATGCATTTATTGATATATTAAGACAAAGGGTCGAGGCTCAGCATATTGCAACCAAGTCCACGCAGTGATCTTGGCAGCGCTGATTTTCTGACACGACCCGTAAAAACTAAACTTAAATGTAGGAGAAGGGTGACAAACTTACACATACACATAGTACGCTATGTCCGCGAGACTTATTACTAGAAAGCTGAATGTCATTCATAAAATAATAAAATTGGCCTTTTTGCATCTACTTAATGAGATGATTTGTACAGCGTCCAGTGGTATCTTCACTCACACTAGATGGTTGAAGGGACCACTCCGACGCTGTAGTGCCTGGGACATAGTTTTATAGATGGTCGAATTTGTAGTCGCAATACCACACGCTAACGGTGAAGGAAAACATCGTGAGGAAACCCGCGGCTTGGTTGGCTCCACACGTATTGACTAGTCTTTCCTGTGGGCTAGGCCGACTAAGCTGTCAGGATGGTATAGGTGCTGGGCAAGCCTACACCATCTATAAAACCATGTCATTCATATACCTATTAATACACCCACAATTTCTGTTAATAAGCCTCTCTCAAGACACGCCACCGAGCCCTATCTTCGGCTCTCCTCTTCCATAGTAATATATTAAACGGGTCAAATCGCGATTATTTATTAGGTAAAACGTAATTACCTTATTTCCCGACGTTTCGGCAGCGTTACAGTTGCCGTGGTATCAGGTAGACTAAAGTGGCTCCTCTTCCAGTCACTACCCACCGCCTTGCGAATGTCGTCGCTTCTACCGCGTGTTACCGGGGCTGGTCACAGCCTTCACAGGGCGTTCTATGCTGCGTTTGCCGATCTGGGAGAAGGCTATGTCAATAAGCGCTTTAGAGGCTTTAAAGCACGGTCACCCTTGGTGCCTTGCTTGGAACTTTCGCCCATGTTTGGAAACGAAAATGAAACAATGTCTTCGAAGTTGTTCGCTAAGCCCCGGTACCTACTGCAGCAAGTCAGGTATGTTCACTAAAGCCAGGGTAGATTATGATATTAATAGAAATCGAAATTTTACTATTTATTTCAAAATCACTAGGCTGTATACATATTTTCCATGGCCAGAGTAGAATGATAAACCTGGGGCCAACTTCATTCACATTGACATTGTCAAATGTCAAAACAACAGTGAACTTCGCGCGGTTGCCTAGCGGTATGGCTCTGAGGTCCGTGATATCCTCAAAAATGCCTTTAGTGATCATTCTTGGTGCTACAGGGACTGGAAAAACTAAGTTAAGTGTTGAGTTAGCCTCTATGTTCAACGCGGAAGTGATCAGTGCAGATTCCATGCAGGTAAGTGTAAACTTTGTTTATCCTAACCTCAAAACGTTATGTTTTTAGTGTTTTGATTTACGTTACTAGTAAAGATTGGGAACTTTCTTAACAGGATTGCATATCAACTGATGCTCCTATATCTAACTGGAAATAAACTAAAAATTCCAGCGTTAAACCACCAAAAATTAAACCGTTTTGTTAACTTTTCTTACAAGACTATTCTTACCTGATTGTAAACAGCACTTATTCTCATGTGATTGATACGACGTAGTCTGAATAAAGGTGGTATAAAATTCGCATTATAATGTCTCATACACAATGAGACATTCTGGTGAGACCTGCAAAACCGCATAAATAATTCATTTACAGACTGCAACTGTCCTCGGCAAAAGTTGACTTTGTTGAAGTTCGGAATTTACTAAGGCATTTTCTTAATGATTATCTAAAATGCTAAAGAATACGATTTTTTATGGACCGATTAGATATATAGACAGATAAATACAATGTGAATAAAAAGTGGCAGTTTTATCACTTATCTTCTAAAAAATTGCCTTTTGTTGAATAGGGCAGGAAAGAGCAAGACATAACATAACATTTACATACAGGCACATACATTGCTTCTGGCCCTGCACTAGGATACCCTGTGTCGTGGCAACCGGAAACAAGGACATCAAACATCCAAGACCTGGGGTTTTTTTGTCCCCAGCCTGGGACCTCTCGCATGATCGGCAGATGCACTACCGCTGTGCCGCGGAGGTCGCCAGAGGTTGAAGACATAATTAGGCGCCTCAGGTTAAAGTAACCAGGCAAGGATTACTTAGTTAATTAAGAAATTTCTGTACTTAACCTCACAGTTAGGCCATGTATGTAATAAGCGCTGAGCTTGCTACATACATAACACTTAAGATACTACAGTTTTCTTACAATGTTTTCCTTTACACTTGTCTAGAGGTATTGTTACTATAAGTTCACAAATGTACAACGGAGATAACAGTGATTGGTATATCCTATTGGGATTTGAATCCACGACCTCCCGATGGGGAAGTTGGCGTTCTACACTCCTATATCACCATTCTAAAGGACACGAGAAACATGACCACAATCAAGTTGACTGCAGTTTTAAACTTGTGACATAGTGAACCAGTGAAACACTTGCCTCACAGGTGTGACGTATTGGATTTGAATCGGGTTTGAATGCTGAATCTCAGCATATGCCGATGACGTTCTTAACTTAATTTGTGGATAACACTATTTTTATTTTTAATGCACTAACCCGTGCTAAGGTTTTTAAATTAATTTGTGGAGTTCAAGTAGCAAATGGTAACAGTGAAGTTAAATATGAGAAAACTTAATTGTCCGGGGTATCCACCTACCTCAGCGCTTGTAACATACAAGGGGTTGACCCCTGTGACTTGGAAAAACTTATTAGAGTAATTCTATTGGATTCTAATAATTTCCTATTAAGGTTAGTAACACTTATAAAATCATTCTTATGTTGATAAATTATTAAGTACATTATACAACGTGTTATTAGAATGGCGCAAAACCAAGGCCTTATTTATGAAATGTCTGTGTAACTAAACCACATCCAATAAACACTGTTAGTTAAAAAAAACACTTTAAAAAAAAAATTATACATTCTTGAAATTTCATTACAGTAATTTGCCGTCGTCGTCGTCAGGCTATACTATTCCACTGCTGGACATAACCCTCCTCTAAAGAGCGCCACGTTGTGCTATCAAAGGGGGTAATGCCCATAATCCCCACGCTGGGCATGCGGGTTGGGGATCGCAGTTTTGTGGAATTGTACTGCAGGGGGCTGCAGTACAATTCCACCGAATTAGCCGACCGGCCAATCAACCTTTTTAAGTATTTTACTTTTTGATAGTGTTTTATATTATTATGTCTGCTATTTAAAAATGGGACAATGTCATTGTAAAACTAGAAAAAGACATTAAAAGATTCCTACAAGATACTCGCATTTTCATCAATTTTACGTGCATTCGTTTCAGGGGCGGTTAAGAGTAATTTGTATGAAAAATAAAAAGTGCATGTTGGGAATTATAAACTTTTGGATCACTTCCCGAAGTTTATGACGTAGTTTAGAAAATCTTTCAGGAAATGATATCCATTTATAAACAAACTAGTTTTTTGAAACAGGTTGTCACAAACCTTTTACTTTCTGTAACTTCCTCCTCCTTTGTACATTTTGTGAAGTTATAGTAGCAATAAAACTCGCTGAAGGAAAACATTTTGAGGAAACCTGAGTGTCTGAGTCCAACTACCCCAGTGCTTGAAATTGCCAATCCGCGGTGGGCACGCGTGGTGACTAAGCCCATACTTTCTCTTTCTGGGAGAAGGCGCGTGCCCTGTAGTGGGGCGTCTATAGGCTAGTTAGAAAAACCTACTTAAAAGTGTACTTCTTGTAGTCCTGTCCTTCCTGTAGTCCACTGCTGGACATAGCCCTCCCCTATAATGAGCGCCATAGCGCCCTGTCTTCAGCTTGCCGCATCCAGCATCTGCCGGCAGTTTCTCGCAGATCGGCTTCCCACCTGGTTGGAGGGCGTCCTACACTACGTTTGCCGAGTCGCGGTCTCCACTCAAGAACACGTTTACTCCAACGGTTGTCGGTTCTATATGGTTCGATATGGCCAGCCCACTGCCACTTCAGCTTGCTGATTCTCTGAGCTATGTCGATAACTTTGGTTCTCTGTCGGATGCATTCGTTACGAATCCTATCCTTCAGAGAAACTCCGAGCATAGCTCTCTCCATAGCTCGCTGAGCGACTTTGAACTGGTGGACCAGCCCTTTCGTGAGTGTCCATGTCTCGGCTCCGTAGGTCATCACATCACAGGTAGGATGCACTGATTGAAAACTTTCGTACAAAAAGTGTACAAAATTAATGAATGAAGGTTATTAGGGGTTCAATGTTCTAATCCTACTTATGACCGAAAAACTTGGCTAGACATCATAAACTGACCAATTTATTACATTGCTTAATGTCAGTAGGAACACTTCAGTCATAGCTCGTTTAGCATCAAAGCATCAAATTATTCTGATTGGATTTTTTCATTCTTAGATTCACAGTCGAATTGGTTATTCTTAGTATCATACATACGTACGTCCTCAACGGCAGACTAAGTCAGCGTCTACACAGTAGGGGCGGCGAAAAGACGCGCAATGGACACGCAAAAGATGCGCAAGAGTCGCGTAAAAGATTTATAAGACAGACAAAAGACAAAATAGATAGAGAACACTACCAGAATACAACCATGATTTCTTAAATCTGTGTAATGTTATACAATTGGCGGTCTTATCGCTTAGAGCGATCTCTTCCAAACAACCTTTGGAAGAGGGATTGCATGAAGAATATAGTCGGTATGTACTGAAGGGATGGGACGAAGTACACACAAAAGAGGCAAAGCGAGGGCGCGAATTTTCTCCTTTTTCAATTTTATACTAACTTTATACAACGCCTTACGACTTTTCCACGTCCGCGCCCCACGTTCCTTTTGTGTGGCCCACGGCTAACAAGCCGCCACGATTCGGAGAAACTGTCAAAAAACGACTAAAAGCCGGTTTCTGAATTTGAGAACTTTACAAAGTAAATACTTATGTAACGTTCTGTCACGCACTTTTCCGAGAACTTTTTCTATTGCGCTAAGTAAATAGTTAAAGCTCTTCGGGGTGCTAACTAGCGCCATTAATGGGATAAAAATCATGTTATAATACGTTTTTTTTTCAAAAGTCGTCGTCGACAGGCTTTTATATACTAGTCCACTGCTGGACATAGCCCTCCCCTAAAGAGCGCCACGTTGTGCTGTCATAGGGGGTAATGCCCATAATCCCCACGCTGGGCATGCGGGTTGGGGATCGCAGTTTGGTGGAATTGTACTGCAGGGGGCGCTGCTGCCCACCCCCCGGTTTGTGTCCCTTAGTCGCCTTTTACGACACCCGCGGGAAGAATTGGGCTGGTGCTATTCTCTAGGCCGACACCACACAGCAGAATCAAACACACAAAAGTAATCATGAGAAATCTTACCACTATGAAAACTATTTTTAGAATCAAGTCAGAACCTAGGATCAAGCCTAAGACTTCATTCGATTTCCGCCAAACGGCCGTATTTAGCGTAAATCGATTAGAAGTCCTTGGATGTTGTTGCCGGCAGATGCTGGATGCGGCAAGCTGAAGACAGGGCGCTATGGCGCTCATTAGGGGAGGGCTATGTCCAGCAGTGGACTAACATAGCCTGAAGAAGCAGGAGAAGAAGGATCTTGTTACTACGATCTCGCTAGACTGTAGGTACCAAAAATTGTTTTTTTTAGTTTCTTTATTGAAGACATTTACAGAATACATATTAATTAAATATGTATTCTGTAAATGTCTTCACTGAAACATGTACAGGTTTATCTTTGAGGTGAGTTACTTTTTTTCTTTTAACTAGTTTACACTCACTCACAGGATTTTTTCAACAAGTTCGGTTACAACACACATTAAGATTATTGATGTTTACTTTTAGAAAAAATGTATTATAAAACACATCCGAGACCACGGCACCTGTAAAAGTGCCGAAACGTAGGAATATTGTAAAAATTTAATAAACGAGCATAAATCCGTATAGTAACAGTTTTAAGTATTTTAAAACACGTTATGATTGTTATAGGTGCCATTAGACAGGGCGCTATGGCGCTCTTAAGGGGAGGGCTATGTCCAGCAGTGGACTACATAATATAGCCTGAAGAAGAAGATGATAGTGCCATTAGTGGCGTTAGTTAGCACCCTGTTCTCTCTAGTATCCAGGCAAGCAAAAATGGAAGTACAACCAGACACGTCACTTGTGTGGGGTTAGATAAGATAAGATAATTTATAAGTTACTTTATACATTGTTATTTTTCATTTTCGCGAACTATACCTTGCCGCTTGCTACGCACAATGGCCCAAATAACGAACTGATGAATGTCAACTGTAAAATGAAAAGGTTTTTTTTCAAAGTCCATTTAATTGTACATACAAACGGTCCTGTACAATTAAATGGAATTAAAAACAAGGGGAGACAGAAGCAAGTCGAAAGCATATCAAACCTAACATCCTAATTAGTAACGTGCGTTACAATCCCTCATTATAGGCGACTTGGCAACTGCATAATAGGTAAAGGTGATGAGCTGACAAAAAGACACCTCTGTCCTGGTCACAGCTTAGTCCTGTGGGTTTCCTTACAATGTTTTCCTAGAAACAGATAGGGTGGTGCATAATATTATAGTAAGCTTACTCCAACCACGTTCCAGTCCGGTAATATCTGCTTAAGGCCAACCTTATGCTCCTCACACCAATAGAAAATAACTTATTTTAAAAAACAAACATTATCAATGAAAAATAAAAAGAGGCCGAGGAGCACCTCGAAAAAATCAATAAACCAAGAGGCCAAGTCGATCGGCACTAGCTGGCCTGTATTGGAAGCTGCCGCGAACCACCGTCAGAAGTCGAAATCTGTGGTTGAGTCCCTATGCTCCGCTGGGAGTTAAAGGACCAAAGAAGAAGACAAAGATTGATTAAAACTTCATAAAACCCGATACTACCTCAGCATCAGTTTTTTCATGACTATATACGACCTGCTGCTGTGTGGTGTCGGCCTAGAGGATAGCACCAACCCAAATTCTTCCCGCGGGTGTCGTAAAAGGCGACTAAGGGACTCAAACCGGAGGGTGGGCAGCAGCGCCCCCTGCAGTACAATTCTACCAAACTGCGATCCCCAACCCGCATGCCCAGCGTGGGGATAATGGGCAGTACCCCCTAATGATGGCACAACCTTGCGCTCATTAGGGGAGGGCTATGTCCAGCAGTGGACTAATATAGCCTGAAGAAGAAGATATACGACCTACTGCAAGGCACAGGCCTTCTCTTAGAGTGAGATTATTGGCTTGATTGCCACGCGTGCCCACCGCGGATTGGCGATTTCAAGCGCTGATGTATTTGAAAACCTCAGACACACAGGATTGCTCACGATGTTTTCCTTCACTGTTAGCAAGTGGTATTGCTTAACAAACATACATAATTATACTATTTTTAATGCACTAACCCGTGCTAAGGACAATTTTAAAAACCTATTTAGAGGCTATAAATTCCACCCATGCCGGGATTCGAACCCGCGACCTCTGGCACGGATAGCCAGAGGTCGCGGGTACGAATCCCGGCATGGGTGGAATTTTTAGCCTCTAAATAGGTTTTTAAAACATACATAACTTAGAAAACAAAGCCATTAATACTCGTACATGAATTTGTTTTTAAAAAAATGTTTTAAAAATAAGATGAGTCTTCCTAGTTGAGCCTGTTTTTAGTTGATAGTCTCTTATTTTTATTTGATATTTTTTTGTGTCTTTACGGAAAGCTGAAATATGAAAGCTGGCGTCCGCAATATTTTGGTTTTGTGACGTTTTATACCGCCCCCAATACATTTAATTGGATTTGTCAAAATCGGTCAAGCTGTTAAGCCTCACAGGGTACGGGCACCCCGTGGCACCTCACGGGCACGAAAAAACACCCTCCTCTACTTTCGTAGTCTTGTTTAAATATAAATAAAAGATGCCAGTCCTTTTCAGTTTCGTAATGACTTAATTCCGGAAAGTGGCATTGTATTCTAACTGGCAGAAAAAACACTACCAGTTATGGATATGGAAATCGGGTAAAGAGTAAGTGCAACTAATTCTTGGAAGGGTTCTTTTTAATGTTATATATTTTCTGGATTACAACCATTGAGTTCGGTTCGGTTTGGTTCGGTCGGTTCGGTTCCGTTCAGTTCCGTTCCGTTCCTTTCCGTTTCGGTGCGTTCCGTTAAGTGCCGTTCCGTTCCGCGCCGTTCCATTCCGTTCTGATCTGTTCTATTCTCTTTTATCATTTAATATATAAAATAAGATAATTTGTGTTTACAATAACGTTTATAAAATCTAATGACATCGTAGTAGTCTATAGATGCCTAAAATTGGTGGGATCTGTACTATGGCGTCTAGTGTTCCTTTTGTTTCCAATTTCAGTTAACATAATGTTACTAGGCAAGTGGGCACTGTTGTTAAACAGTGTGAAAAACTGTTTAACCTAATGTGTGTATGTGAGTGTGTGTGTTTGTGTACAATAAGGAATATTCTTATCTCATCCGATAGCAGTATGCTTGATTGTACACAGACAAAAAACGAAAGATATTACTTTTTAGATTGTGTTTTACATAGTACAACGGGCGGCCTTATTGCTAAATTATATTTATTTTTAGCTGTAGGTATCTGTTTATTGAGAAAAAATTAGAAGGTAGTAAATTAATGATAATAACTTCTACACAACATCACACACATGGAAACACATCCAGACAGGCCATATGTGTTAAAACGCTGGATTAAATACTTTCTTTTTATCACCTATCTTTTTTATATTTTTAACCCTAGCCTAGCTGAGAGTCTCAACACGACTGACACCTAAGAAAACGTAACGATACTCTTCAAATAATTTAAACTATGCCTACACTTCTACGCTGGCCAGCTACTATAAAGAAGTATCGTTACAGTACATACTCGTAAGTACTGAGCCTACTCGTAGTGGGTATCGAACCCACGACCTCCTCCACAACATGGTCACCAAACGTGAGTCATATGATTAAAAGGATTTCTTATTAGACTAAGGATCCTTAAAATGGTCTACGAAAGCGCCAACGGGCAGGGTATTGGATAAAACATAAGTTTTTAATAGAAATTACATATGAAATTACATATTTGTGACGGCTCAGTAAGTGCTCGAGTCATTTACCTGAACCATTGTATAAACAGGAAAACGTTCTCGGAAGAGTACTACTTAGGTTAGCTGGTAGATAATGCTAAGTAGCATTAAGCTCGCCTATGTGGGATTTTTTATGCAGTAACGAATTTTAATAATAATGGTTCTCGCCCTTCTACATTTACTCTTGTGATTACTGCAAAAAGAATTTAAATTAATACTAATAATCTCCATTGAGTGATACAATCTCTCTACACTAACTCTCCCTGTCTCTCTCTTCTCTCTCTTTTATTGTATCTACAATAGAATATTCTTTACTGTACACATAAATTACAGTTGGGAGGCACTGGCACGGTTAGCCAGAGTCCCGGCATGGGTGGAATTTTTAACCTTTAAATAGGTTTTTAAATTTGTCCTTAGCACGGGTTAGTACAACAAAAAGAATATAACATAAATTACAGTAAGAGTTATGTATAGAAATTATAGTGTTTTTATCAAATTTAATCTAATGTAACCTTCCATTCATAGGGTTGCTAAATCCTCCCCCTTGCCTGACTGCCGTGGCTTACCCAAAATAGTCTTGGGTTTTCGTTATCCGTGTGATCAGAAATGAGGCCTTCAATTTCCTGGTTTCATTTGTAGAAAGCTTAAATTAAGCTTTGATAAATAAAATGGCGACCCTATCTAGGCTACTTAGTCTGATCACAGACCTGGAACGCTAACGGCCTTTTCACACATACAAAACACAATGCCCTCTCTCCAAAAAGCCGCCGAAACTGTCATCCGACACCCGCGAATTGAATTTCGAACCTATCATTTTGAAGCATCACTCACTTCGCTTTTTACTGTTCCAGTAACTTGACTTTGTTGAACAATTCTGGAGTTTATGTCGAGCGTTATAAAAGCGTTTTAACGAGCACTCTAGCCTTAATCCTGTCTCGACTGCTACAATGTAGCTCGTAATTCCCAAGGGTATCTCCGGTGGACAGTACCTAGTTTTTGTTCTGAAAACGTTACCTAGACGAGATTCGGCTAACAGTTAGTTGTAACCTGATAGGTGCGAAATATATGTATTCTATTGTTACAAAGCCCGGCATTTTTGGATTGACCTGTGACGGGGTTTGTTCCTAATTTGCCACAGTCCCGTTGGCTACATTAGTCAGTTGCTCAATGCAAAATTCAGTTCCATTCAGATTCAATTCAGAACCCATGGAATAGGTATGTGTGTAACTTCGCTAATAAGGTTTCATGGTTCAGAAACATCCAGGAAGCATGAGTTTGGTGGGTGAATCTCCGGTAATGAAGCAAATTTGCGTATCGAAAAGCTGATCAAGAAAGGGAAACCTAGTCGGCCTTTAAGTAGTTCGGTGAACCAGAACGAAACCTGGTCCTCCGACAAAAAATTGAGTAAATGAATTAAGCTCATAATGACCTTAAGTGATAGAGTATCACCACATGAGAAACAGAACATCGACTGACAGATTGATTTACCTATCTAGTCACACATAAAGTTGTAACATCTTTAGACGTTTCTTCAAAACACACGCGTACAACTAAATCAATGAGCAGTACAGGCGTGCCCATAGAAGCTCCGGAATACGGCTGTCAAAATTTATCTGGGCTGAAAAATTTGTCAGACGTGTCCCTGTTCGTGAGCAACGACAGGCACGGTCAGGTACGGGATGGGTGAGCGTCCCGTGAATACCGCTAGTGGCATTTTTCCGAGCGCTTCCGTGCTTCACAAGGCACGTTAAGCCGTTGGTGCTGGCTGTCATAAAATAGCAGTCGTCAAGCCATGTCAGAGGCCTTATGGGCGGCTTGATAACTTCTGACAGTAAGGCCCGCCACTGTCTTGTCTGTCAATCCTCCACCAACCCGGACTTGGCCCCTGTGGTGGAGTATGGCCTAACCTTCCTGCGATGCAGGAAGAGACTCGTGCCCCAGCAGTAGGGACATACAAGGGTTGATAACGAACGAACGAACGAACGTGTCCCTGTTCTTGTATGAGCGCCATCTATGAAGTGCTTTGTGAATTTGTACTGAAAACGGCTTATTACAGTAAATCTCGGGTATCAAACCTGCAATATCTCAGTTATGATACCACCTGACTCTCAACCCCCTCATTTCGCAGTAGACTACCTACTTGCCGAGGCGAGATTTTCGCGGGCTGTGGCCGAGTTTGTCTGCTCGCGTTATATAACATCAAGCCGTGGGATGGCGGGTAGCCTTCGGACGGGTCGGTGCCGTGCGCGGACGCAGGATATGCTGGTTGGGAGATAAAGCGCGATGATTTATTGCGACGTTCGATCTTGATGTTGCTAGGCTGGGCTGAAGCCAGGTACAGACCAACCCAAAATATGGGAACGAAAAAACGTTAATGAATCAGAATAGATGTTACTGCGAAAGCAAGCGAACTTCATTGACCTCCATAATATCAGTATGGTGGTCAGTAAAGGGTTTGAATCCCCTTTCGGTAGCATTTAATTCTATCTATGCAATAGCTTTGGCCCTACCAATAAAAGAGGCATATATTTTACAGATTGTTTTTGCAAAAAGTGTCAGACCAATCTCTAAATATAGTTAATAGTGATTTTATGACCCACGACCGAGAACTTAGGATCACGGACCTGGAGCTCTATTTTTGAATCACTCGTCTCGCGTCGAGCGCTCGATTTCGATTGATGTTCGTTCGACATACGAAATTCCGTATTTTTGAATCACTCGACTGCAACGAATGGTCCTTACCACTCGTCTCGTATGTCGATCGATAGATTACTTGGCAAAATTTGTGTTCGAAAGCAAATCGAGGAGTTTGTGCTTTTGTGTAGAATTGATTTTTTGTTTCGACATTTTCGAACAAAAACAAACCAGTGTTATTATTAACATCTATGACAGTGTTTTGTTAGTTTTGCAACTAAAGGCAAAGATTTTTCATCTAAACAGCCAATAAAACGAAATATTTTACGTTCCGTTTCCGTTACGGTAGTTTCCGGTTCTTGTGATTTCTGCGTGGAACGAATAAAATACAATACTTCAAATTGTACTGGCAACACTTCAGGCGAACGATAAAAAAATACGGAAAAACGAGATCATGCGACTTAGAAGACGAGTGTGACTTATGTCGCATTCGACGATACAATTTCATACGAGTGATTCAAAAATAGAGCTCCTGGGACTAGATTGCATTCACGCCAAAAACGGCCGTTTCGACCTGTCTGTTCTTTAAAATTGACGACCGTCCTAAAAATCACTATTTACACGATTGAGAGTCTGAATTTTTTTCCAAAACTATATTAAAGTGTCCTTATGATCATCCTTATCAGCCTACCAGCTACCCACTTGGTCCCAAATCCTATCTCTCACGGTTCCTCGCCATTCGCATTCGAAAAAAAAAACAACAAACGCTAACCGAAAACTTTCTGTCTTATGTAATAAATAACAGCTCATTATCAGATCCTACCAGTTCCTGCCAGGAACTGTCTGATTCAAATACTAAGTTACTTTCAATTATTCGCGATCTTCACGAACAGTAATTTTTAGGCTTACTCTGTACCCATTTAGCTAGGGAGCACATTAATAAAGTATTACTTATACATACTTAATAATTTGTAACTGGAAACTGAAATTGCTCAAACAACACGAAAAGACCTGATCGCAGACTCTGCGGTTCTTGCGTATACTGTGCGAGAATTTCGGCAAGTGGCCGGTAGGTCGTGTTTGCATTCCGAGCTGGGTTCGACGGCTCGTCCAAGGCCAGCGCTGTGCCCCCGCGGCGCCTCTACAGCGTCTTCGAGTCTTGCCGGCGAGTATTGCTGACGTAGGGCTAGATTCGCTGGATGCAGCGCGCTTTTTGAGGTTCCGTAACTAAAAAGGAAAAACGAAACCCTTATAGGACACTTTGTTCGTCCGTCCGTCTGTCAAGACTTTTATCTCTGAAACACCTGAAGGTATCGAGTTGAGATTAAAACAGGTCTACAGTCCCTTGTTGTTGTGAAGAAATGAAACGTCTAAGTTAACACAAAAAGTGACGGCCGTTTATGCCAGAAAAAAAATGCACTTCGACAGTCAAGAGAATCGAAATTTACAGGGTACTTCCCGTTGATCTAGAACTATGAAATTTGGCAAGTAACATCGTCTTATCACACTTTCACATCACACTTCACATGACATCACATCACAGGAATATTATAAAGACAAAAGTTTGTGAGTGTGTATTTGTTTCTTCTTCACGTCTAAACAGCTGGAGCGATTTTAATAAAATTTGGTATGAAGTTAGCTGACACTGGGATTAACACATAGGCTACTTTTTACTGTGGGAAAATGTCTTATTCCCATGGGAAAAGCGATAGACCGCGGGTAATACCGCGGGGCACAGCTAGTACTACATACACGGAAAACAATCTGAAAATTATATTTATAATATGTAACTACCTACGTACAAAATTGTACGAGACCCTCAGTACGCGTGTCCGACTCTCACTTGACCTTTTTTGCCTTACAATTTAACTCACACCTGTACTTAGAGGTGTTTTTATACCGTTCGTCTTGGGGAGGTCGCTGTCTTGTTTTGAAAGCCGCAAGAATTATGGCCGAAAGTATGGGCTTGATTACCACGCGTGCCCGCAGCGGATTGGCAATTTCAGGCGCTGTGGTACTTGAACAGGTACCTCACACCTCACCACCCAAACTCTCTGAGAGAAGACCTGTGCTCTGCAGTAAATGCCGTTATTGGGCTACATAAAATAAAAATCGCCGAAAGTCGTAAAATAGTACTAAAGTTTAGGTGTCTGCAGTCTTCAATCGTTGACTACGAAACAAGGAGAAATCCATTTTATCGTCGCTCATTATTCCTGAAGATCAAGTTCCGTTTTCAGTTTGAAGAAGTACCTTCACAGCTAAGCCCTACAAGTCTAGGGCCACATTCAGGGGCGACCTTAAAGGGCTGCTGATTCAGCAGAAGTTGAAATTGTTGCCCTTGTAAGTTTGCAAGTTTGAATCATTGAGTTATTGGTACATATATTTTACCTGTCTGGTATTTTCCTCCGGACATTCAAGCATATAATATAATTTTTAATTACAATTCACTGTTTTTGACATTTATTATTTTATTATCAATTTAATTAGGTATTTCATTTAATACAATTTAATATTGTAATACAATTTAATATTGTAATACAATTTAATTTTTAACATTTCCCTTTTGATTACATTTATTATTTTGATCTTGTATTACTAGGATCTTGTATTGTAGCACTATCATTGCGTCAGTAGATGCCAATTATTTAAGATAATAATATGTTGAAATTTGGTATTTAATTGTTTAATAATTAATATTTATAAAATACTCAATACCTTTACACGCGTGACGTTGCAATAAAAATGTAAAGGTTCATCTATTGTCGACGTACCGCGTTCCAGAAGTCCTGGCCCTAGATTCTGAATGGATTGTAGTACATTGGCAATTGCATGAACGTGAAGATTTCATTACATTGCTGCTTTAAGTCTAAGCTCGCGCAGGTACCAAACCTTCTAGGCGTCAATGGTTTAAAAAACGCGTCACGGGACCCGTCCATTTATCTGTCATAGTACTGTAATGTTTCGTCCGCTCGTCTTGCGACCACTCTGTGTGGCTGCCAATAGACATTCAGTGTTAATATCATGGAATTTCCTTCGAACTATCAAGACTATATTCTTTTATAGGCTATCCGCGGTGGGCACACGGGGAAATTAAGCCCATCTCTCTCAGCAAAGATGAGTGTCTGTGGTGATCAAATACCTCAGCGCTTGAAATTGCCATCCGCGGTGGGCACGCGGGGAAATTAATCCCGTACACTCATCTTTGCTCAAGATGTTTTCCTTCACCGCGAACGACTGGTATTGATATTATAACTCCACACATGGTCATACATAACTTAGAAAACAAAGTCGAACCCACGACCTTACGATTACCTCAGACACTGAGGTTTGCTCACTATGTTTTCCTTCACAGTTGACGAGTGGTATTGCTACTATAACTGAACATAACTTATAAAACAACCCACTGGCACATGCCGGAACTCGGACCCACGATCTCCCGATTGGGAAGCCGGTGTTCTACCGCTCTGCTGCCACCACTTACCAAGACTACTCAAAAAAAAAATTCAAAATTCAAAATTATTTATTTATAACAGTGGTAACAATGATAGGGTCGAATCTTCCTTTTAAGTTTACACCTGTATTAGGAAGAATTCGCTCTTCCAGCCGATAGGTTGTACTAATTATAAACAATTTTTTACAAATTTGACAGTTACACTTAAGAGCTAATTTCTATTTATTTATTTTAATAAGTGAGTACACAAAAAGAAATGAAACCCCTAAGTGTTTGTACCCTACTTAAAAAATAATGTATTAATCTTAAGTGTACTAAATTACATAAGATAAGGTATGTACCCTACTTAAAAAATAATGTATTAATCTTAAGTGTACTAAATTACATAAGATAAGGTATGTAATTTAGTACACTTAAGATTAATACATTATTTTTTAAGTAGGGTACAAACACTTAGGGGCTTCATTTCAATCGGCTCCCGCCCGCAAACAAACAGACAGTTGACGGTAGTCGATAAAATATCAGGAAGGATCAGATAGATCGTTTTCTATCTACGATATTAGCGTTGTAATGTTTAGGGAATCGATGTACTAAAAGTGTGGTATAATAAGGTGATTGGGTAGTCGAATAGTACCTAAGAGGAAAACCGTTATCGGATGCAAATCAGGGGAATCACAGCTTACGGAATGCAGTGACACTTGAGGATACTCGTATAAGCGGCGTCGGTTAAAGCCAAATAAATACTCTAATATATAAATATTTTTGTGAAGTAAGTTTTTTTGCAAGTGATGCAAATTACTTCAGCCAGATGTCGCTGCCTGTACGTACTACAGAGAATATTGTAAAGAGGTTCGAAATTTCACTGATGCCGGTGAGGTCCTTTAGTTTAGTTGGAAGAGCGCTGGCATGGATAGCCAGAGGTCGCGGGTTCGAATCTCGACATGGGTGGAATTTTTAGCCTCTAAATAGGTTTTTAAAATACTCTAATATAAACTCACGCCTCTTCCCCTGAGGGGTAAGCGGAAACCAGGGGGCCGATTCTCGCCCGTGCGAATTGAAAACGTAGACGCTAAATATTCGAAGGCATTTAGGGCATAAAAATAAGATAAGACAACTCGACAGAGTCATTAGACATATATTTTCTCATGTCGGTCAGAATACAGATTTCGGCTGTCGCCCGACTTGTTACGTAGAGTTCCAAGTCATAATAAGCCTTAGTGTCGTATACGACTTAATTACTAATGAATCGAGAATCGGCTCCCAGAGTCTGCCATATTATGCCACAATATCCTAGATATATTTTCGTCATTGTTTGTTTGTTTGTTTGTTTGTTTGTTTGTTTGTTTGTTTGTTTGTTTGTTTGTTTGTTTGTTTGTTTGTTTGTTACGCTTTATTGTACAAAAATTAAGAAACAGAAAAATAACTTAAATAATAGGTAAGTGTTGATGTACAAAGGCGGTTTTATTTCAAAAGAAATTTCTTCCAGCCAGCCTAAGAAAGATTCTGACCAAAAAACAGAAAGCGAAACATTGTCTGCGTATCAAGGGCAGGCCCGTCAACCAGATAGTCTGACGACCTGGTTACGGTGGCGGGAGCAGCTGCATGCGGACGGCTAAATAAACTTTTTTTGAACTAAAACTTTCGTAAGCACAACAAATTGTAGACTTTTGGTCCGGATCTACTTACGGGTGTTGTTATATCGGAAAAATCCGACCAGGTTTCGCTCCGATTCGCAGAGCTTAATCATGGTGAGCAGGGACGGAGCTCGCGTCGTCGGTTGCTCGTCTCACACGTCTGCTAAATAAACCTTGATGTTAGTGAGCTTTTCTGCACAGAGCGTGCTTAAGACATTTTTAAACCGCGTCGGAGGTAACTCAAAGACGGACTTCACACGTTCAGTTTCGCGTCAAACAGTTCAGTCTGGCGTCAAACAATTTCATCAGTCTGGTTAGACTGACGGCTGATTTTCTATTCAGTGGACTGATGAATCAGACTGATGGATATTCGAATATTTTGATGCTTTATCAGTCTGGCATCAATCTCTGCTTGATCAAGATCACGGACTGAACTGACGCCAGACTGAACGTGTAAACTTCGTCTTAAACGCCATGCAGACTCACGCCGAGAACCCCCGAGAAGCATGAGTGTGAGGAGTTTCTCGCTGTCTCGTTCTTGCGCTCGCCTGTTCTCCGATGGTTGTCGGTATTTTTGGCCGCTTCAAAGGCTTTCTCGGGCGAGAAAAGAGAAGACTATCACACTCACGTTTTCGCAAGTCCACTCAGAGCCAAACCTGCTGCAGTTTGAATAGTAATGTCGTCCATACCGGATGGGAAACAGATCACGAGTGAGAAAAAATAAGTGTGGATAAATTTAAAGTTCTAGCGAGAAGTCTCGGCCAAACTTCTCGCCGTGAGTCTGGATGGGGTTTTATATATCTTGTTGTAAAACCTTGTACCTAATAGTTTCCTTTATATCATTAGGCAGTTAGTTCTGTGTGTCGTTAGAGTTATTTAGTGAGGTGAAGACAGTGGTCGATGAGCCATACTAGTAGATTACTCGCATTCCCGAGCAGAAACATTAGCTCATACTCCTTAACACAATTAGTGGATAGTAAATTCGCTAATACAGAGTTACAGCATCATTGCGTCTCGTTCCAGTGGACTGAATCATCAGCTGACATCATCTGTATCAACGATGTTACGTTTGGGCGAGTTGACCTGGAACTGATAGTACGGAGGTGGAGGTCACCATTTCCTGGTTGGTTAAAGGCAATTGTTGAGGACATCTGTCAAATTGATTTATTGCATTTGACCATTCCACTAAGATGATGTTCGGGCATACTTATGCCTGATTTTCGGACGTTTTTGTGGTCTTCATGGATTGAAGTCGTCGTCGTCGTCGTCAGGCTATACTAGTCCACTGCTAGACATAGCCCTCCCCTCAAGAGCTCCACGTTGTGCTATCATATGGGGTAATGCCCATAATCCCCACGCTGGGCATGCGGGTTGGGATCGCAGTTCGGTGGAATTGTACTGCAGGGGACGCTGCTGCCCACCCCCCCGGTTTGTGTCCCTTAGTCGCCTTTTACGACAACCGCGGGAAGAATTGATTGAAGTAACATTCTTGTTCCTGTAGGCACGGGGCACGGGTCTCTTCCTGTATCGCAGGAAGGTTAGGCCATACTACACCACGGGGGCCAAGTCCGAATATCATCTCATTACGTAGATGCAAGAAGAAAGATAAGGATCAATGTCTCCGACTAGCGAAGGTTGGCAGTCAGCTCTACATGTTTCTCTCTGTGTTTTGCAAGGCACGCTAAGCCGTTGTTGCCGGCTGTCATGTAATGGCAGTCGTTAAGCCATGTCAGAGGCCTTATGGGCGGCTTGATAACTTCTGACAGTAAGGCTCGCCACTGTCTTGCAATTCTCCACTAACCCGGACTTGGCCCCCGTGGTTTAGTATGGTCTAACCTTCTTGCGATGCAGGTTGATAACGAGACTCCTCATCGGTAGCCTATTGTGTCCAGCTAATTTTAAGCATGCGTCTGTAGCACTACATCTCAAATGCTTGTATACGTTTCCTGAGATCGTCTTTAATTAGCCATGACTCGCATCCGTATAAAAGAATCGGCAAATGTACCAATGCATCAGACTGTTACGTAATGTTGAGACTCCGGCTACTACATTTATGTTATTTGTTTTCTTTATTAGCTTCTTTATTAGCAACACAAATACATTCCAATTACTTTCTTCAAGTTGCACCGGACCTTTCTGAAACACCGTGTATTAAGCGTGCCTATTGCCATTAGAAAAATATGTCAAACACGAGTTTCGATTGAAACTCGTGTCTGAGTTGTTAGTTACTACGTGACTCACAAGTTGCCAACACTATGAAATACTTGCCGTAGCTTTTCCAGGTCTCTTCACAAAGTTTCCCCTAAACAAAAAGTCGATCAATCGATCAGCTCCCATTCGTCCACTGTTGGACATATGGTACCCTAGAGGCACGCCACTTCTGCCTATCGGGCATCCTCATTCAGCCGCTGCCAGCAATCTGCCTCAGATCGTTGATCGAGCGAGTAGTCCTCCTGCGTTAGCCAGACCGACATCTCTACCTTCGACTTAGCAACCTTGCTGTGTGGTGTCGGCCTAGAGAATAGCACCAACCAAATTCTTCCCGCGGGTATCGTAAAAGGCGACTAAGGGACACAAACCGGGGGGTGGGCAGCAGCGTCCCTTACAGTACAATTCCACCGAACTGCGATCCCCAACCCGCATGCCCAGCGTGGGGATTATGGGCATTACCCCCTATGATTGCACAACGTGGCGCTCTTTAGGGGAGGGCTATGTCCAGCAGTGGACTAGTATAGCCTGGCGACGACGACAACTTAGCAACCCATAGACCATACGTTTTTTTGGCAGATGTGACCAGCCTACAGCCTCTTTAACTTGCTAATCTTTTAGGCTATGTCTGCCAATAAAAAAAAAAAATGGTCTAGTGCGTGTCGGCCCACGCGCGTGTAGGGTTCCGTAGAAGACGGGTTTTTATCTGTTTCACAGAACTGACAACTTCATCAATGTAATTTTCAATGGATTTTATACGGATTTTTTTCTTTTTTAAGTGGATCACAGTTTTTTTAATTTTGAACAATATACTTTGATTTGATTCAATCGTTTAGCCTGGAGACGTGAGGAGTACATTTTCGCTATAAAGCTTAGTATTTTGTAAACGGAACTCCCTAAATCGAAAAATAAATTCACCCGCAATATTTTAAAACGACCAATCCAGCGATATCACTATAGTGCAAAAAAAAAATACATACATAAATACATACATAAACTCACGCCTGTATCCCAAAGACCAGGGACTGCCACTTGCCACTATCCGGACAGATCACTTTCGCTTCATCAACGTTCATTAGTCGTTGCATGCACGCACGCCGATTCTGCATACTTTTTTCTTCCCCTTGCTAAAAAAAATGCATCCCTAAAATAAATATTTCAAAATTTAATCCTAGTCGGCGTTATAAATATGCATAGTTTATCTATGCCAAACAGACAGACATACAAACAGACGTACGGACGGATATGGCGAAACTATGGCTTCCTTGTTGTCTACGAAACCCCAAAAGTTGGCGGGACAGTTTTTTCGGCCGCATTACCTCATTCTTTGTTAGGCTAGGCGGTGGCCTTGTAGATTGAACTAAGCTGTGTCTGCCCGAGAGGTGTCCATGTACAGTACATTGTACAGTGTACATTAACCCCAGTGCTTTGTGAGGCTGATAGTAGCTGGAGGCGTTAGTCGTCAAAGTGTAGCTAATGTCGTAACGCGAACAGAAAACCGGTACTAAAACCGAAAAACGATGCTACGCCACTGCTTACCTTTGGAAGACATTGGCGTGGCGTATTGGTGCAATTAGGGTTGCCAGATGTCCGGTATTTAAGCGTACAGTACAGTATTTTTGGGGCCTGTCCGGTAAAAAATAAATGGTCATACCGGACAGAACAATGTCCGGTATTTCGAGGAACAGTACCTATCGGATGAAGAAACCCAGGAGTTTAAAAAACACGCTCTGATTGCTTATCAACGAGCTTTCTTGGAAAAGTGGTTCCAGTTCGAAAACTCGGTATTTAGTAGCTTCAGTTTTTGGACCTTGAACGCGGTCCAAGCCGGTACCGACTTATATGCTAGGTCGCGACCTAGCATATAGCGGTTGGGGTTGTCCGGTATTATTTTGCGACTCACCTGGCAACCCTAGGTGCAGTATGTAAATGTGAATGCATTGATCGAAGGTGCGTTGATTGTATTTCTTAATAACAATGTACTCGTTCTAAATAATACAAAAGAGACCACGAGGCAGACTCAAAAAACGTTGGTGTGACTGTAGATAGATAGAGATAGAGAACACTTTGTTGTACATAAAAATGGAAATTACACAGATATTTCCTAACCTAAGAGTACAGACGGCGGCATTATCACTAAAAGTGATCTCTTCCAGACAACCTTTATTTGTAACGGTGCAAACCTCGTTACACCATTTTTTTTATTTTTCTTTAATCTGTCTATAATTTTCAAAATTTAATATTACGTCGCCCATTTTTGATATTTCCTTCATTTTTTCATCATTACTAGGCACTTCATATTCCGACTAGACCAGACCATATAAATCTTCCTTTACCTGCTTATTCTGTCTTTATCCAGTTTTCTGTTTATGTTATAAACTAGCTGACCCCGCGAACTTCATACCGCCTAATAGTCGATTTTTAATTTTTCTATTCGTGAAAACCATCCTCGTACTTCAAGGAATGTTCTAAAAAAAAAATTTGCGAAATCGTTTCAGCTGCTCTCGAGATTTGCGCTTACCAACACATTCAGCGATTCATTTTTATATTATAGAGAAGATTCGAAATATATCGAAATTGAAATATTAAATTCTAGAAATTCTTTCTAGAACTAAATAATCATGCAAAAAAGGACACGTTGAAAACCAGCGCCGCTAGTTTTTATTTCAAAATCTAGCGACAAAGCTGAGCGCGCTCCTATTGCCAAAATGAAACATAAGGTTATAATTGAGTCTTGCTGAGTTAACTTGATTAAACCTATATATATGTATTTTTTTATTATTTAATTTAGCTGTAAGATTAGGCTTATCGTTGTTACTTTTGGCAATAAACCTTTTTTATTCGTTATTCTTTATTATTCGACTAATAAGTTAGACGAAACGATTATTCAAAGTCCAAGGAACGAGGCACCGACTCGGGAATATTCTAAAAAAACAATTAGCTAAATCGGTTCAGCTTCTCTCGAGATTTGCGCTTACCAACACATTCAACGATTCATTGTTATATGAAAGAAGATAAAATACTATTTTTTTTTTCAACAAACTTAACTATCATTACAGGGAGTCCCTAATTCAATAGTTAAGATAACAACAATGAACAAAACATTAACAATACTGAATAATAAAAGAACAATAACAATACAAATAGAAGCACACAATTACAAACTATTACCTAATTGTAAATATTAATAAGTTTTTTTTTTACATAGTTACATTTGAGTAGCGGCTTTTTTGAACTCGTTCAGCGTACAAGTAAATAAATCCACCTGATCGGCTACCCGGTTGAGATCTCGCAGCGCCCGCGTGAGCGGCGCCTGTTGCAAGAGATTGGTCCGAGCGCGCGGCACCGCCAACAACGCCGGCCGCCGCCGCCGCGCGCGGAACTCGTCCGGCACTCTCAGCCGCACTTCTTCCAACGGCCGGGTTGTGGACCATTCCTCGCAGCACTCGAAATACATATGCCGCAAGAGATACATCTCGTCTCACTTCCAACTTATCGTATCCAACCATGCCAATAACAAATTTTAAATAAAGCACGAAGTTGAAGGCGTTCCGGTTTTAATATTTATAAAAAGCATGCAAGCAAAATGCAGCAACATTATATTATTAATACGTTTATTGCACATGAGTAAAAAAATACAATGGCAATGTGGCGGACATCACATATTGAATAAGACCTCAGAAAGATGGGGAAATACACGAACTGGAAGATAGAGTCGAAGGCCCGAGACAGGTGGAAGAAGATCGTGGAGGAGGGTTAAAGGGTTGTTGCGCCATAGGAAGTAACTGAGTAACATGATACATACGATCCTGGTGGCGGTCGCCGTCCATACATACGTCGTTTAGTATTTCTTAATAATTAGCGTTACTCATCCATATCAAGTTAGGCCATACTCCACCACGGGGGCCAAGTCCGGGTTGGTGGAGGATTGTAAGACAATGGCTGGCCTGTCAGAAGTTATCAAGCCGCCCATAAGGCCTCTGACATGGCTTAACGACTGCCATTACACGACAGCCGGCACCAACGGATTAACGTGCCTTGCGAAGCACGGAAGCGCTCGGAAAATTTTTCCGAGCGTCATGGTCACCTATCCAGTACCTAACCGCGCCTGTTGTTGCTTAACCCAAGTGATTGATTCCAATCACTCGGTTCCGCTAGGCAACGAGCGCTTCGCGATACTCATACATAGTTAACATATTAAATGGGTCTAATCGCGAGTTTTTGCTAACTTTTCGGATGTTGAAACCTGTCCAACCGCGCACCAGTCGTCCACAGACGCGGGTGCAAGACGTAATTAGCATTTTCTAGCTGTGTCCCGCGTGTTGGAGAGAAGTTTGAATAATAAGCCTTCTTCCGATGAAACCGATTTATTTGACACACGAAATACAGAAACACAGGCGTCGCGCGCGCATCGCAGTTGCAAGAGAAAAAGACAGTGTTGCCAACAGTATTCTTATGTTATTCCCTAACACCGCGTTGTTATCCGCAGTTTATCCAGTTTCCCGTGGGAATAAGAAATTTCCCGCGGCAAAACGTAGCCTAAGTGTTAATCCAGGGTGTGAGCTAACTCCATGCCGAATTTTATTAAAATCGCTCCAGCAGTTTAGACGTGAACGAGTAACATACGTACACACTCTGAACAGACCTTTCGCCTTCATAATATTATTAGTATGACGTATGACTAGTATGATACTCCGGCTTTAGCCGGTCATCTCTTCGTTTTTAGTCGTGTCCGACCAATTTATATACAAGTCCGGCATTAAGACGCGAGAAGAACGCACGCAAGACTCGCGATTTCGCGGGCGCGGGCAAAGGAAATCTTGAAAGCAGCGCCTCAGGCTTTCAGGGCCGCTTGTTCGGCTAAATATGGGCCGAGAGACCGGCTTTCTATTTTTGGGCCTGGCAACCCTGTCGTGCATTGTCAAGTGCCGCTGGAGTCTAGTGCTAATTATAATGTCAGGACGCGGCTAGACGCGGCCGGTCGATGACATCGGTCGGTGCTGCAGGTGCCAGGGTGGGCTGTTCCGCATTGCTCCTCAACGGTTTTGGTGACGGAACGTCCTCAACTGTTTTGGTGCTGCATCAGCATCCGCCTCCGATGGTCTATGAATAAATGATATGAGTGAATTATAGAAATAAAAATAATGTATGTGTTGAAGATGTGTCAGCAGAGGATTGTGATCCATATTCGAATGAACAAACCATTGAAGGAATGAATGAATGTACGAACGAACGAACGAACGAACGAACGAATGAATGAATGTACGAATGCATGAATGAACTGAGCAATTAATTAATTCACGAACGAATGAATGAAAACAAGTTACAAGTACCATGGCCGCGTTTTATGAAACCACAATTCATAGTTTATCACGACAATTCGATAGCTAAGTCTTCCTGCTTAGTAATCTGTAGGTCGATCTGTGGGCTAAATCGAATTGTCGAATCGAGTTTTAGGGTCCAGGAATTCGGCTTTCCTCAATACTCTTAATAATTAACCATAAAATTAAGAATCCTGATAGGTTTCGTACCTTGTTGCTCTCTGCCTACCCCTCTGGGATACGGATTTAGTAGGTTCTAAAGCGATTTGATTTTTATTGTTAATTGTCATAAATCTTATCATACAGGCTTTGGCGTAGTATAAGGGCCAGCAAACACCATTGTACATTTCTTTCTATTACTGATCAAGGCTTGTTTAGTTATATTAATGAGGTACCTACTGTTAATAACTAAGAAAATTGTGTGCATGCAATCATAAATTAATAGATGAATACTTTAAGTGATATACAAACCCACAAATTGCTTTTGAACAATAAACAATTTTTTTTTTTTAAATTGTCTTTTTTTATTTATATTTATTATAAGGTACTTACCTCAGATTAAGTCGGAATAGCGGCGGTAGCCCAACATTAGCTCATAAGCGAGAGGCCCAGGTTCGATTCCCAGTGCGGGCATGTACTTTGTTTTCTAAGTTACCTATGTAGTACATTTATGAAGTTATAGTAGCAATACCACTCGCTAAAAGTGAAGTAAAACCTCTTAAGGAAACCTGAGAGTCTGAGATGTTCAAATAACGCTTGAAATTGCTAATCCGCGGTGGGCACGCGAGGTAATTAAGCCCGTACTATCTCTCTGAGAGATGGCCTGTGCCCTGCAGTTGCCGTTTATAGGCTATATAAAAAACGGTAGCTAAGTGTTATTTACCTTGGTCGTAGTAGCTTAGAATTCATATGGAACAACCCGCCCTATGTCTATTTTAGATTAGACAGTAGGTACCCGGGTTTGACGGATTCTGTTCGTGGACAAAGGACCGCCTTGAAATCGGAGATTGGGTCGCCTATTTTCAGGGTAATAAATAGTACTGGCTTAAGAAGGACAACATCGTGAGGAAACCTGAGTATGTCTTGTGCTATTTATCTCGGCACTTGTTCACACGTTCAAAGCTCACACTATCTCCCCTCTCAATCATTCACTCACTTAATTGCACTCACTTTTCCCAAATGCTATTAACCCTTAACCAAGGAATGTACTTTACAGGACCACATTAAATTGAACCCTATCAACTTGGAATAAAGTGCAAACTAAACCAATGAAAGGAACCAATGAAAAATTTACACTGCCTATTAAGGGTTAAAATAGAGATGGTGAAGTAAAAGACGTACCCACATATTATTAAAACTGCCTCTGAGGATTATTTTAGAGGAATCGTGTTTTTCTTTCCAGGTAATTATCTGTCATCCAAACAATATTTAAGTTTGATATCTTAGGGAGGAAACTTTATCTTTCTGTGAGTCTATGAATATTCAATTTTAGAATCAATCAAATCAATTATTTTTATGAAATGTTTGATTAATGAACGTCAAACTTGCTAGTTACACAATTAATAGATTGCGGAGAAGAAGCTAACGAACAAAACTTCACTTTTATTCTTTTAAAAAACAAGTTTAACTTAATTAACAGCGTTTACAACTTTAAGTTTATATAACGGTACTCGTATGTAAGTGTATTATTATTAAGTATAAGTATGTGTTAATAGGTATTCAAATTTGCACTGGCTACCCGTCTTTTCTTCAGCTACCCGAATTTCCTTCAGCCACTTTCCATCGTAAGGTTGTCTGGAAGAAATTGTTTTTAGCAATAAGGCCGCCAATTGTACTATGTATATTTGCAATTGTTTTGTATTTTTTTCCAGTGTGTAATAAAGAATATTCTTATCTTATCTTAAGTTGAAAATTCTTTAATTTTTACTCATGTTAATTATTACTCATGAATCGTTCGACACTAGACACAATCGTCCTTTAAATACATTTAAATATTAATGTACTGTTTCATACCAGACGTCTTCTGTATATAGAAGCCGCAAGTTTATGTTTACAGTTTACGCAAGTTTTCCATTTAGGGATGTTTGAGTTTTCCGTTTACGCAAGTGTTCCATTTACGGATTTTTCAGTTTTCCGTTTACGCAACTTTTCCATTAACGGATTTTTCGGCTCGCCACACCATACCTGCGATACTACGAAATACTACAACTAGCGTCAAAGTTGCCAGTTACTCAATTGATAAATTATTTGCAGAAGAAGCTCAGCAAGCAATTTTTTCAAAAAAAGTTCAACTTATTTAACCGACTTTAAAATTATTACTTATGTATGAATCGTTGAACACGAGACACAATCGTCCTTTAAATACCTTTTAATATTAATCTGCCATTAAGGACCAGACCTCTGTGTCTTGTCTTGTCTATGTCTTAAATATAGCAGCACTTTTGGCACAAAGTGTGCTACACTTTTTTTGAGTTTTCCATTCACGCAACTTTTCCATTTACGCACAGCGGATTTTTCGGCTCGCCACACATTACTTGCGTTACTACGAAATACTACAGGTCCAAAAAAGGCCCCGGGTCATGTGACGGTCAGTCAGTAGACATATTGTCATTCGAATCATGCCCGTTTATACGCAATTAGCATCAATTATCGCAGCTCATTTAAATGCAGTCATAGCGCCATCCTACAGAGCACAATGTTAGGTATGCAGCCCCGACGGGTGTAAAACAGTCGTCAGACCAACATGGTTGTGGAGTTAGCCTTAGCAGGAACGATAGTGTTCACTGTACAATGTGGAAATTGAATTATCTGTCGACTAATGTGTGGCGCTTGCAATTGCTTTTTGCAAGTTTTTGTATATCTTCTATATAAATAAAATTCAAAGTCCTGACTGACTGACTGACTGACTGACTCACTCATCAACGCCCAGCCCAAGCCGTTGGACCTAGGAAGCTGAAATTTCGCACAGCAATGTAGGCAAGGAATTAGATCGGGCGTTATGAAATTCAACCCCTAAGGGGGCGAAAAGGGTAACCAAAATTTGTATGGGAGGTATGAAGAATGTTGTCTAATTTTCTTGAAACGTCAATTAAATACTCTTCAACACAATTGATTGAACACGTGTTTCGCCGTTCTAAATTTTCTAAATTTAACCCTCAAGGGAGTGAACGGGGTTGTAAAAAAAGTCCGCGCGGACGGTGTAGCAGGCAAAAGCTAGTTTTAGTGTAAAAGTAACCTAAAATAACGCTAGCCGTGAAGGAAAACATGCATGCCTTGCTAATGTTGCTAACGGCGAGGGAAAACTCGTGAGTAAACCTGAGTATTTGAGGTGTTCAAATACCTCAGCGCTTGAAATTGCCAATCCGCGGTGGGCACGCGTGGTAATTAAGCCCATACTCTCTCTGAGAGAAGGCCTCTGCCCTGCAGTGGAACGTGTATAGGCAAGCCACTAATAGCCACTTTTCATAGAAACTATTCACTACTACTTAATAAAAACTGTATTTAAAAACCTATTTAGAGGCTAAAAATTTCACCCATGCCGGGATTCGAACCCGCAACCTCTGGCTATCCGTACCAGTCTGGTATCCGTATCTGGTACGGATAGCCAGAGGTTGCGGGTTCGAATCCCGGCATGGGTGAAATTTTTAGCCTCTAAATAGGTTTTTAAATTTGTTCCTTAGCACGGGTTAGTGCATTAAAAATAAAAATAGTGTAAAAACTGTATTTGCACGGATATTTACTCGTTTAATTTTACATTTTTCCGACGGTTATACTATTTTTATTTTTAATGCACTAACCCGTGCTAAGGACAAATTTATAAACCTATTTTAGAGGCTAAAATAGGTTTTTAAATTTTTCCGACGTTTCGGCACTTTTGCAAGTACCGTGGTCCCGGAAGACTTATCTGACAGGCGTCTTTTTAAATTGTTAAAAAGGAAAATTAAACGAGTAAAATCCGTGCAAATACAGTTTTTTATAATGTCTAGTGGTCGTGTTAACCTTAGAAAATACTATACTACTCTAGCTATATAAAAAAGTAAAGACAATCCTAGCAATTGCTATTAATTAATTCGTTCGAAGCGCTCGTGGCCTAGGCGAACCGAGTGATTGGAATCAATCACTTGGTTGAGCAACAACAGGCGCGGTCAGGTACGGGATGGGTGAGCGTCCCGTGACTACCGCTAGTGGCATTTTTCCGAGCGCTTCCGTGCTTCGTAAGGCACGTTAAGCCGTTGCTGCCGGCTGTCATATAATGGCAGTCGTTAAGCCATGTCAGAGGCCTTATGGGCGGCTTGATAACTTCTGACAGTAAGGCCCGCCACTGTCTTACAATCCTCCACCAACCCGGACTTGGCCCCCGTGGTGGAGTATGGCCTAGCCTTCCTGCGATGCAGGAACAGACCCGTGCCCCAGCAGTGGGGACATACAGGGGTTGATAACGAAATTCGTTCGTTTGTTCCTTCATTTATTTTAGGCACAACAACTGGTAACAAGTATACCGCGGTAGCTTACCGTAGCCTTAGCGTATTAAAGAATCCTCTTTTTTGTGACTTCCTGCTGCCATTATTTTACAGTTGTGCTTGTTGTTGGTAATTAAAGGCAGTTTTAAAAGCACTCACGCGAGCAGAGTTGCGGGCCGAAACTAGTGTCCGGTTGCTAGAAGCATTTAAATTCAACTCTATCCCCTTCATCATAAGACTCACCCGAAGTCCCGGATGAAGCTAGCCCTAAGGACTCTTATTACCTTTGTGCTGTTCGCATTGATTGGTAAAAGTTATACGCAGAATGCTTTAATTGCCCGTTGATTCATTAATATTGGTTAAATTAATGGCGGTACAGTACGCGTTGGAATTTTTCAATAGTTAACAAACTATGAAGAGACGAATGGTTTGAGATAACGCTCTTTAAAATATATTTTTTCTGTATTTTGAGTTTTATCGTTCGTTATCAACCCTTGTATGTCCCCACTGTTGGGGCACGGGTCTCTTCCTGCATCGCAGGAAGGTTAGGCCATACTCCACCACGGGGGCCAAGTCCGGGTTGGTGGAGGATGGTAAGACAGTGGCGGGCCTTACTGTCAGAAATTATCAAGCCGCCCAAAAGGGCTCTGACATGGCTTAACGACTGCCATTATATGACAGCCGGTACCAACGGCTTAGCGCGCCTTGCGAAGCACGGCAGCGCTCGGAAAAATGCCACTAACGGTAGTCACAGGACGGTTACCCATCCTGTACATGACCGCGCCTGTTCTTGCTTAACTCAAGTGATTGATTCCAATCACTCGGTTCGCCTCAGCCACGAGCGCTTGAGTTCTATAATGTATTAAATTAAATCCACCACCGGTATATACCGGTGGTAGCGGAGCGGTAGAACGCCGGTTTCTCAACCGGGAGGTTGTGGGTTCAAATCCCGGCATGTACCAATGATTTTGTTTTCTAAGTTATGTTACATTTGTGAAGTTATACCCCAATACCACTCGCTAACTGTGAAGGAAAACACCGTGACGAAAACCTAGTGTCTGATATACTAGGCCCAAATGAGGCTAAGGCTGACATTCAGAGACGAATCCCAAGTTTACGCTTAGAGCAGTCTTAGCGAAGTACCTATACTTAAGTCATACTTAGTAAAGCGCCGAAATTTTCGTATTCCCATTCGATCGGGACCCGGAGTTAAGCATGAGCTAAGCGAAAAACTGTCTTAAGAAAGTCATCTATATTGTCTATTATTTTTTTGTGATGTAGTTCTTACCGGTTTTTTTAAATATTATATCGCTACACGAGAGCAGGACACCATCATACAAGTTTATGTATGTGAGAGTGAAATAAAAAGTTCACAGATAATGCTCGTAGAACATCAGTGAAATGACGTTTGGAGTCGTCTGTGAACGAAAGAATTTTTTACATTCTTTGGTTGGCGGTTGGCGCGAGTTTTATAAGTTGGCGAAAATTGTACCTAGTCTCAATTCTGTAAATTATTATTCAGTTTCGTAAATTTTTCATAGACTGTCACAGAAAATGACTGAAAGAAAAAGGAAAGCTCCTTTTACCGCGTTTCCATTGGAATAGGAAGATCTCTTTCTGTCTGCTCTGAGTGCTTAGTGCGAGTTTTTTAACTACTCGATCGCGTTAACGTAAACTCATATTTCTATGGCATCGAGGAAGCGCCACCTAGTGACAAGTATGGAAATTAAAATTGCTGAGTGCGAGTTGTAATGGTTTACGTTGAGAAGTGAACACGTTTACCAGCCAAAACACGAATAAACGCGAGTGCGAGTTGTACTGTGACAGCGTTTTGTCAGTTCGAACGGTTAACTTACTCATACTCACTACTCAATGGTCGATTAACGCGGTAGTAAAGTTATTCGATTGGATCTGTCAAACTCGCACTAAGCACTCGTCTCTTTGTAGAAGCGAATACGATCGCGAAATTCGCTGTTTGAATAAAATTCAAACGGATTTTTTAAGTTACTTAAGTACATATTACTTTGCCTCGGAACAACGGCTACATCATCCAGACCTAGGTTTCCCAAGGCGTCCACTTCTTTTAAAAAGTCTATAACTTCATCTCACAAAACTCCGCAGTAAACACAACGCTAATCACAAACTCCAACCAAAACAATACGACAAAAAGGTAACCTCAAAGTGAAGAGAACCAAATGAAAGATGACAATTCTATCTAAGTTCACGTATAGTCACCAATATTGGCTACTTACACTTAGCTAAGTACCATTTCATACTCAACTTGATAAGATTCGATTCTGAATACGAAATATTTCTAAGTACGTGATTTTGAAATTTCTGAGACCGGTCTTAGCTTAGTTTTCGTCTCTGAATGTCAGCCTAAATGTAACTGCTACTAACTGGCTAAGCAAAAAAACATTGAAATAAAGTACTTATACGAAATTAGCTACCTAATGAAAATAGCGAAATTATTCATATTCTTTAAAACTAACCTGACAAAAACGTGTTGTTAGTTTTGTAAACTATATTTTTAAGCTATAATCAAAGTGGAAGTAAGACAATAAAATACTATACCACTGCTGGACATAGCCCTCCCCTAATGAGCGCCATAGCGCCCTGTTTTCAGCCGCATCCAGCATCTGCCGGCAGTTTTTCGCAGATCGTCATCCCACCCACCTAGTCGGAGTGCGTCCTACACTACGTAAAAACGTATTTTTTGTGTAATTTATTTGGTACCTGAAATAAATATTTTTTGAATCTTTATCTTTAAAACCTTCTGTATGGTCCAGTTTGTGCATTGTGCTGTTTGTTATTAAAGTTATTTTTATGGTCATCGTTTTCCTCCTTTGTGATTATATATATAAAACTCTTACCACTTCAATACTAATAATACCAGTCTGGGTGTATTTCCATGTTTGTGATGTCCTTGCCTGGTTATCATAGCACAGGTTGTATTAGTTTGGGACCTCCGGTCCGGAGTGATTGTATTTATCTTCTTAAAAAACAAAAATATTACATTCGTGTCTGTTTTATAAAGTATAGATATATATAGGTATAGATAATAATAATATTATCCTTTTGCATCAACTTAATGAGATAATTTGTACAGCGGCCAGTGGCATCTTCACCCACACTAGATGGGTGAAGGGACCACTCCGACGCTGTACTGCCTGGGTCATGGTTTTATAGATGGTGTAGGCTTGCCCAGCACCTATACCATCCTGACAGCTTAGTCGGCCTAGCCCACAGGAAAGACTAGTCAATACGAGCGGAGCCAACCAAGCCGCGGGTTTCCTTATGATGTTTTCCTTCGATGTTAGCGTGTGGTATTGCGACTACAAATTCGCAAATGTACGTAACTTTGAAATTAAACAAAGTCATTGGTACATGCCCGCACCGGGGATCGAACCTCTCGCTTGCGAGTCCATGGTTCTACCCACTGAGCTACCACCGCTTGGTATAGGTTGTCTGGAAGATAGAATATTCTTTATTGCATCGTCGTCAGGCTATACTAGTCCACTGCTGGACATAGCCCTCCCCTAAAGAGCGCCACGTTGTGCTATCATAAGGGGTAATGCCCATAATCCCCACGCTGGGCATGCGGGTTGGGAACGCAGTTCGGTGGAATTGTACTGCAGGGGGCGCTGCTGCCCACCCCCCGGTTTGTGTCCCTTAGTCGCCTTTTACGACTCCCGCGGGAAGAATTGGGTTGGTGCTATTCTCTAGGCCGACGCCATACTTTATTGCATGTACACCAGGAATTACACAAGAGACTTAAAAAACCGGCCAAGTGCGAGTCAGACTCGCGCACCGAGGGTTCCGTACAAACCTGTATTATAGACCTGAGTATTTGGTATGAATTTCAATTTAATACCTCTACGCGTTTATGAGGAAATGGGTAGTAAGTTTAAAATTATTAAAAAAATATATATTATGTGATGTAACTAAAAATTTATGGTTTTCGTAATTTTTCCTTTATCTATGCTATAAGACGTTGCTTCGTACCAAATTTCAAGATTCTGAGTTCACGGGAAGCACCCTGTAGGTTTTGATTCCCTTGCAAGTGTCGAAAATTTGCGGCATAAACGGCTGTATCTTTTGATTGCGTTGGCTTAGAAGTTTGATTTTTTCACAGCTTCAAGGGACAGTAGACTTAAGTAATTGATATAAATTTCAGCTTCATACCTCCACGCGTTCCTGAGAAAAAGGGTCTTGACAGACGGACGGACGGACGGACAGACGGACAACCAAGTGATCCTATAAGGGTTCCGTTTTTTCCTTTTGAGGTACGGAACCCTAAAAATAATAGTACCGTACAAATGGCGGCCTTTTTACTAAAAGTAATTTCTTCCAGACAACCATTGATGGAAAAGAAGAAACGGATACTGAAAGACGGATAGTCGGCGCAACTAAACAATATTAGAAAAGATAATATTTGTATAGTTGATACACATACATAAACGGCACAAAAAATAGTTACATAAATTAGTTAGTACTATTTTTTTTATTTTTAATACACTAACCCGTGCTAAGGACAAATTTTTAGCCTCTAAAATAGGTTTTTAAATTAGTTAGTACTTAGTATATGTAGTTTATATATTTTTTTTATATCCGTCGTCACAAAAATTTAAAAAAGTTATACCACCGAAGTTTTTGTCAAAATCTTATTGACTCATTTCTAGAATTCATCATGAACATCATGCTGAATTCCAGAAACACTTCAATTAGATTTCTACAAAAACTTCTGTTGTACAACATGACTTGAATTTACATGTTTCTGCCCGCCCATTAACATGATGAAGGCCTTACTAGAGAGTCCGGGCTTAATTACCACGAGTGCCCACCGCGGATCGGCAATTTCAAGCGGGGCATTTGAAGTCCTCAGACTTTCAGGTTCCCTCACGATGTTAATCTTCACAGTTAGCGAGTGAACCGGGAATCGAACCTGTGTCTCTCCAATTATAGCAAAACATCTTTTATTGCAAGTCGCCCAGTGTGTCTAACAGTCCAAGCTTGGTTATTCCGCTTGTGTTCGTTCGTATCATTGTGTATTTATAGATTTCGCACTCGATTGTGTTATTGATCTGCCAAATAATGATGGCGGGTCCATCAATGGCGGTCTCGCCAAATGGTCGGTGGTTTTTCTACGCAGTAGCTTATTATCTTATTGGCGTTTTTGCGACGTCAAACGCCGCGAGGAATAGTGTTGGTCACACGGCGTTGCCGTCCGTCTGGATAAAGCCGTGTTATAAACCTACGTGTTGTTGGTCTTTTTGATTGACCTCTTGTCCGTTCCAAGGAGAATCAATGACTCGGTTCTCTTAGAACTCTCCATTAAAGACGTCTATCTGCGTTTGACTAGAAAAGGCCATCAGCTTCTTTGGACACATCGTGCGTTCTCTTAGTCGTCGTCGTCGTCGTCAGGCTAGTCTCTGCTGGACATAGCTCTCCTCTAAAGAGCGCCACGTTGTGCTATCATAGGAGTTAATGCGCATTATACCCCACGCTGGGCATGCGGGTTGAGGATCGTAGTTTTATTTTATTTTATTCATTAGGTACCATTAGCAAGCACGCAAACATGACAAAGCTTGTACTAAATGTGACTTAGGGCTAGCGATTATGCCGATTAAAGGTATACACAGCATTTGTAGACTTCTTGTACGACCTTTTAGAAGTTATACGCAGACAGCTAGAAATATAATATTACAATACGGTGATAATATAGATGTTATTACCATGTAAGGTAAGAATTTTTAGATATTAGAAATTAAAGTTTTGTTCGGTGGAATTGTACTGCAGGGGGCACTGCTGCCCACCCCCCGGTTTGTGTCCCTTAGTCGCCTTAGTCATTGGTTGGAGAGTCTCACGATTACAGGCCAGGTGGACGGCAAAGGCGCCGGAGAAAGGGCACACATAAGATGGTCGGACGTCATTAAAGCGGCAACCGGTGGTAGCATGTACCCGGCGGTCCACATGGCGGAAAACCGGAGCGAAACGAGCGACCCATGATCGCGATCCTCAGTCATGCGGAAACGACCGGAAAACCGTTCGCTGTGGAAACGAGCGACCCATGATCGCGATCCTCAGTCATGCGGGGTCGACCGGAAAACCGTTCGCTGTGGACACGAGCGACCCATGATCGCCATCCTCAGTCATGCGGGAACGACCGCAAAACCGTTCGCTGTGGAAACGAGCGACCCATGATCGCGATCCTCAGTCATTCGGGAACGACCGGAAAACCGTTCGCTGTGGAAACGAGCGACCCATGATCGCGATCCTCAGTCATGCGGGAACGACCGGAAAACCGTTCGCTGTGAAAACGAGCGACCCATGATCGCGATCCTCAGTCATTTGGGAACGACCGGAAAACCGTTCGCTGTGGATACGAGCGATCCATGATCGCGATCCTCCATGATCCTCAGTCATGCGGGAACGACGAAGAAGTCCGGTCAAATATGACTGCGTCCGGTCGGTCCTTTTTTAGGGGTTTTTTATTTATCGTTCAGTCACTACTCACTTCAGTCAGAAACTCGCGAGCGACGCGATGCCAGCCTGGGTATGACGACGACGGTAGTCTCGCGATTCAAATGGCAAAAGCCGGGACTTTCTATTAGATACATAAATTGTCATATTTTGACATTTCGGCGCCACAAAACGCGTGACTCGTGCCATTAAATTACCCGTACAGGTTGTACGGTGACACGTGTCGGGCGTTTCAATGTGTAAATGTAAATAGTTTAAAAACCTATTTAGAGGCTAAAAATTCCACCCATGCCGGGTACTCGAACCCGCGACCTCTGCAAGTAATGCAAATTACTTCAGGCAGATGTCGCTGCCTATACGTAATACAGAGAGTATTGTAAAGAGGTTCGAAATTTCACTGATGCCGA